>PVKE010014228.1:0-35308 GCA_004027555.1 Craseonycteris thonglongyai
TCCCCCCTCCTCCCCTTCCCTCAGGCAATCACCAAGCTATTGAGTGTGTCCATAAGTCTGTGTCTGTTACTTTCAGTTTTATATTTCACCTATAAGTGAGGTCATATGTTTCCTGGTTCTTTCAGTCTGACTTATTTCGCTTAATAAGATGGTTTCAAGGTCCATCCATGTTGTCACAACTCTCCAGATTCTAAATGTTGGACTTTCCCAGAACTCAGCCCTTGGGTGTTTCACTTTTCTAATTACATTTAACCACTTCGTAAATGTTCTTGTCCTGTCTTTAAGCAACATCTCTGTGCTGATGATTCCCGTAATGGTGTCTTCACTCTAGACCTTTTCCTTAAACTCATAAAAACATCTGCCCACTTGACATTTCTAATTGGATGTCTCCTTAACATCTCAAACTTCACATGCCAAAGCTGCTCCTAGCATTCTTCTTGAAACTGGCTTCTCTTGCAGTCTCTAGTTACTGGCTACTCCATTCTACCAGATATTTCAGTCAAAAGACTTTAAAAGCATCCATCCTTGACTCCCTCCTCTCTCTCACCTTATATATGATCTTGCAGCAAATGCTGTTGGCTCAACCTTAAAAATATATACATTTACAGCTTTCATATCACCTTCCTGTTATTGTCCTGGTCCCACTCTCCACATCTCTCACTACTACAATAGTCTCCCTGCTTTCACCCTTGCCTCCCTCAGTGTTGTTTTAATCCAGTGGCTAGAGCTATCCTGTTGAAACAAAATCCAGTCATGATACTCCTTGCTGAAAAATATTTGAAGGCTTCCCATCTCATTCAGAATAAAAGCCAGTCCACACAACACTGCCCGGTTATCTTTTGACCCCATTTCCTACTGATCCCCTTATTAACTACCCCAGTGAAGCCATACTGGCCTCCTTGCTGTTTCTCAAACACACCTGAGGCATGCTTCTGCCCCAGGACCTTTGCATTAAGTTGTTTCTTTTGCTGGATTGCTCCTCTTCCAGGTATATGTATGGCCAGATCCCTGACTTCCTTATTTAGTAAAATATAATCATCCCAGTAAAGCCTATTGTACTTTCAGTTTCATTTTTTTCACTCCTTAGCATTTATCTCTACCAAGTTATACTTGTATATTTTACTTAGCTTGTTTATTGTCTTCCTCACTAAATGTATGTTCCACAAGTTGTAGATTTTCCTGTATTTTGTTCACAACTTTATTCCAGCACCCAGAACAGTACCTGGCACACATGGTATCTATTGAAAGACTGAATGAATGGATTTTATTAACTGAATGTATTTGAATAGTCAAAGAGATTGTCATCAAATTTTTTGAGAGGTATTTGGGGAGAAAGGGGGTAGAAATCTAGTGCTCTGGAGTATTTAAATTTATGCCAGAGATATCACCCAGTGGCAACCTTACCCATGGTAAGCGAGAATGCAATTATGAGGGATATTATTTTCTTAGTTGTATGCTGATGGAAGGCCTCCAGCCAGAGAGCTTCCTGCTGCCAATGAAGAACCAACTTTGTGGCTCTGACATTAAGAATAAAACTGTGATAGTCACATATACCCAGCAAGGAATGCTGGGCAGAGTGAAATCACTCCTTAATGATTTATAACTTGAACGTGATGGATAACAGCTAGGGGTCGTGAGTAAAGGCATAGTGTTACGGTCTTGGTTATGGTTATTGATATGGATGGGAGAATTTGTTCTGTCAAGTTTGTGATCCAGTCACATTTCCAGGGCTCAGAAGCGTGAACTGAATTAGATTTAACGTTTCTTTTGTATGACTGAAACATGGTCTCTTTCTTTGAGGAAGGAAGCTATACTTTAAGTACCCAGGTGTAAGAGATTTATGGATGATAAATACAATGTAACAGCAGAGCTCACAAAAATTTTTTTTAAGTTTTTTTCTCTCCCAGATATTAATGAAATGATTAGCTGTGTGATGTTAAGTAAGTCTCTTGGCTTTTTAAAACTAGAGTGTCTGCATCTATAATAGGGTAGGGTAGGCCGTACGATCACTAAAGTCAATTTTCTACTCTTATATTCTTTTGCTGTGACATCATTCAACCCTTATCCCTGTGAAATAAGCATAAAATTTGTCCTATATAGTTCATATTTTGCTTATATGGATTAAACAAGATGGCGTTTTGAAATCTCTTGGTAAACTAAAACACTTTACCCATGCAAAGCATTTATTATTACCATTCTCTATTCATTTGGTATGATGTGTTTAGAACATTATTGTCCCCAAAATACTTTTCAGGCCAGACAAAGCTCTAGAGAAGAACCAAGTTGACTATGCTAATACATGAAATACTTGAATAATTTTCCTTTGAATTTTTTAAGTGAAGTAATTTTTTAGCTATATCAGTTATGATTATTTTGGTTGTAGTGACAGATAATATAACTCAAATCAGCCCAAGTAAAAACTTGAATAAAAACTGGAGAGCCCAAGGGAAATCACCTTCAGGTGCGGCTTGATCAGGCTTAAATGATGTGACCATAAGCTGATTACTCTCCCTTTTTCACATCATCTTCCTCCATAGCAGGTCTAATCTCAGGCCTTATGTAATCATCAAGTGTCTTCTAGCAGTTCCCAGGGCTACATCCTTCTGAGTTTGACTGTAACAGAAAATAGTAAAGCTCTTGTATATCTACTATTAGCAAACATTTGGCGATTCACATACAAACCTCTTGAACCAATTTCTGTGACCAGGAGGCATACAATATGTTGATTTGTTTAGGCCTGGTTGTAAGATCTATCCTCGGTCCAGGAGTGGGGCCCCGTCCAGCCCTCCCAGATGAAAGGTGAGTAAGAAATGGATCCCCCAACCAAAATTGGTCCATTGAACCAAGAAAAAGGAATCATTGCTGAGGAGGCAGGACTGTACATTTTGAAAGACAAATATAGTCATTAACTCTTACTGTTGCTGCTGCACATTCTCGAGTTGCCAAGAAAGTAGCACATCCTTTTACTGTGCCAACAAGCCTGCTGTCGGGAGAACATATTAACTTTTGTTAATAGAAAGCTCTGAGTTTAGTCAGCTGTGGTTATCTTGTTCTGGTTTGCAGGTAAAGCTGCCTGGAACAGATCGGCCATACCACAAGCAGCCATGAAGAGTGCTGTATCCTTCACAAACATTGACATTGATGTTTTTTCTGGGGCACTTCAGGTAGGCATCACTCTCCCATAATTCAACAGGGAGAACTCAGTCTATCCTCCAACAGAATATTAAACACAACTTTGTGGGTTTGGTGGTTAGCTGCCAAGACATGAAGGATGATCTCTGAATTAATAGGTCATGACAGTATGACCGGAGTTGGCAGAAAGCAGTATTTCCAATACTAATAGCTCCTCATGGCAAGAAAAGGCTTCTCTGCCTAGTGGCCCATATTCACTGGTAGTGTTTGCATAAAGGATCAGCTCTATTATTTTCTTCAATGCCAAGATTTCCTAAGATGAAGGAGATGGTGGCTATGCAACATGAATACGGTAATGTAGCTGAGCCACTACAAATCCTGTAAACAGTTTAACTGTGGCGGATGTACCATCAATGTGACAGGTTTTCACATGAGATTACACTCTCCTATGAATGTGAATTTCCCTCTGCGGTGAATGAGAATAAAATCTTATAATGGGAGTCTTGCTACAGGTGATTTGGTTAAGCTGTCAGACCATTAAATAAGTGGTCTTTTATAATTTGTTTATATCTCTATTGAGCACAACATTTCAATAAAGAAGAACAACTTTTAATTGCCTAAAGGGAGATGAAAAAGAGATTATGAAGACTATGTTGGTGGCTGACCTTTATTTCATTTTATGGACTTTATCTTTCTGAGCTGAGGAGAAAATGATAAGAGAGTTGCTTCTAAAGATTCTGGGGGAAACTCCACATCTGTTAAAATAAGTGAGCTCTTCTTAGCCAAACCAGGGTCTGTCTCACAATAATTTGTATCAGAAATAGATATCAAAGTCTGTAGTGTCCAACTGATCTTGTCCTTTTCCTATCTTCATTGCGATACAGCTTGATTTAACATGACACTAAACTATCCCTCCAGTGAAGGCAAGATAAAAATCAAGAAAAAAACAAAAATGCTGAGGTTTGAACTTCACAATTATGTTCCTTAAAAACTGTTTATCTGCCTAAAAATTTTGTTTGTGTTGGTTTGTGTAACTGCTAGATATTGTCCCAAGATATTTGCCACCAGAACTACTAGGAAACTTGGGCTAACAATGAAGGCTCACCAGGAGCTATGCCAGCTAATTCCAATGTTTCCAACAGCCCAAAGCAGCCGTTCCTCATGAGACTCATCTCTAGCCGTGTCTATCCTCCTGTGTACAAATCATGTGGGAGGGATGGGGTGAAGCATGCCAGAGAAGCCCTTTACTTATTTATTAGAATATAATAGGATTGGCAAACACATCCAGAACAAACTTTTCCTTGAAAATTTCTGGGGAGATAATCATTTGCTCTTTGTCAAATGTATGTGGGTGAGTGTCCTGGTTAAATGTTCAGATGCTGGGATCAGATGGACCTACCTAAGCCACGTAACAGCTGTGGCCTTATGCCAGTTACAAAATCCCTCTGCTCTCCAATGTTATCATTTCTAACATGAGGATAACACTAGTACCTAAGGCAGCATTGTCTTGAGAATTAAATAAGTTAAATTCTTAGCAGAGTTTCAGATGCATATTAAATACTTGCTAAAAGTTTATTATTATTATTTGATTTATCTTAAACATTTGCTTTTGCGCCTCTGAGTTAAAAACTCTAAAGACAGGAAAAAAAACTTATGTGATCATGTTGGAAGATGCTTGTCTCCATGTTATCAGAGATGAAGATTACTAATCTGCTCTTCTTAAAATTATAAAATACTAGAAATTCAAGGTTTTAATCCCAAAAGCTAATTAGAGGGATTTTAATTAAGGAGATATCATTAGGCTTGTTCTAAGATTATCCTAATGAAATGTATCAGTAGTTCTTTACTTGGAATATAATGTTGCAGAAAACAAAATCTTCTAAAATGTGCTAGACACTGCTGTGAAGGTAAAGTGTAAGTATAAAGTTTTCTCAGTCTCAAACACACACACTCTCTCTCTCTCTCTCTCTCTTTCTCTCTCTCTCTCTCTCAGACCAGAACAACTACCTCTTTGTGTTGCTTCTGGACTTGCTGAAATATTTCTTTTAATGGTGGTGCATCTGAAAAAAGGGACTTAAAAAATGTAAGTTTTGTCTTCATAGATTTGACAGAGCCAGTCTTATCCTGGGGACACAGGGAGTGGCTGGGGGTGGGGTGTGGGGCGGTGTTCTGAGGCTGAGAGGAAACCCCTGAGGCCTTTGTTCCTATTGATCCATCAGTCAATGCCAGCAACCAATGGAGAAGGTAAGGAATCGGGGAGCCAGGCAGCTGCTGCCAGTCTCACACATCCTCTTTGCCTGGCAGGAGGGCTCACCAGATAGTTTTTCCCTCAACTGGTGTAAAACAAATTACAAATACGCACATGCACTCTTTGAAAATTATCGTGTAGGTGCACAAGGAAAAAAAAGAATAAAAGCTTCCTCTTGCCCGTATTTTAAGAGAAAAGCATTCTTCACATTTCCTTTCTGTGAAAAAGAGACATAAGACATATTAAGTAGGGAACATAGGTCGTGAGACAAAAAAATATTTTTATTTCCTTGGCCAATGACCTCTGAGAAACTGAATTTTCTTTGGAGGAGTTAAACTAAAAATATACCGTAATAAGCAAAACCAAAAGCGTCCTCTGGCTTCCTTTGTTACCCACACATTGGCAGCAACTGACAGTGGCCACTGCTGGACGATTTATAGGCAGTGATTGTTGAGTCGCGGTCTCAGGTGGTGCATTGCAGGTCACCGAGGCTTTGGCCTGCAAATGGAAGTGGAAGGCCATTTACCAGGATGGCACATGCTAATTAGTGGCAGATTTGGCCGGGCCTGCATGTGAGGAAGCTTGGTCCCATCTGTTGTGAAAATAATGATGACCACAATTTTTTACGCAAAGACTCTTCTTTCACAGGGAATTCCTATTTGGTCTTTCTTTCACAGGAAAACAAACTGCAAACATTTTTCTTTTCATTGGCGCAGTTATTGGGGGGGGGGAGGGCGTGGTGGTGGAAGGGTGGTTAATATACAAGAGATGTTCCTCTATGATGTTTTGTCATGGGGCTGGTTACAGAGCCCCCAAATGTGAGGAGGAGTTCTATGTTTCCTTTGATAAGCTGATTCTCCCTCAACCCAGAAGCCTGCAGAAATTATTTTAGAAAATGAGATCTAAACTTAGCTCTGCAGGGTAAAGTAGCTTCCCTTTATTCCATCTACCTCTGTTCATCTTTTCCTGCTCTCTGGGAGCCAGGACTCCCAACAGCTGATTTACTGGAGACTGACTTTTCTTGGAGAAAATGTCAGGAGACCCGCCCTGTTCTTGTAGCAGTTTCTAAACTAGGAAACTCATTTATTCTGGTTTCTATGTGTATTTGTTTATTTTTTTATTTAGGCAGCAGTTGCTCATGTTTAATCATATTTCCCTAGGATTAAAAACAAGAAAAAGGAAATGAACAGAAAACACACACACACACACAACCTAAAGCAGCATGTGGCTTTACTCAGACCGCATGTATGGATTTCAAAAATAAGTAAGTAGGCAAAGACCTGCTTTATTTTTTTTTTCTCCCTTTCCCAAAAGCAGAGAAGTAACATCTACTCTTTTATTTATTTATTTATTTATTTATTTATTTATTTATTTATTTATTTGGTTCTTGTGTCACCTAATCTATTCCTGGTTTTTCTTGGAGCCTTCATGCATAACCCTTATTAGCCGAATGCTTCCAGTAATTCCCAACAACTCATTTTCAGCAACATTTATTTTGTAAGTCCAGTAAGCATACAAGTGTTGTGTCCCACTTGCAGCAAATAACCATTTCTGTTAATTATATCCTTTTTATCTAATTTCTATGATGAGTATTTTACGTGTATACCTATTCACTCTGTAGCCCCAAATAATGGAAATTCTGGAAGTAGTTTTGCTGATGGGTGCACTGTTGGGTTTAAAAAGATTAATGATTTTAAAATTGACTCTACAGACCACTAGTAATGAAATTGACCATATCCAATTTTGAAAGCCCTACGACACGAGAGAAACTGCAAATTAGCAGTGGAAAGGAGTGAGTTCCTGGTGGTGTGCAGCCCACACTGATAGTAATCTGGTGAAGCACTGCAGAAGCCAGCATTTAGGTTAATACTGTAGACTAGGTTAAAGGTCAACACGGACACAAGATGTACAGATTTAGGACATATTCATTTGCCATTCCTTAAGAAGTTCAGAGGAAGCGGGGATGGCTCAGCGGGTTAAGCACTCGCTTTGCAGCCCCAGAGACCAGGAATCGAGTCCTGGCTCCGGCCCAGGCGGACCCATATGCTGAGCTGGCGTGTGCCCCCAGTTCAGTTCTTGCCGGAGCCTATGTGGGAGGCTCCTGGCCCAGTTCCTGCCCTGCACAGCCCTGTGCCCACCTGTGGAGTGAAACTATATGGAAAACTAATGTCAACTATGGAGACTGCTCTGGGCCCTCCCCCTTCCTTCTGTCTCTGTCTGTCTGTCTCTCTGTCAAAAACTAATAAAAATAAATCTTAAAAAATAAAAAAAGAAGTTCAGGTAGTAAGAGGACAATGACTATGTGATTATTACTATTATAGTTATTAGTTATTATCTCTTACTAACATGAGATATGAATGAAAAGAAGCAGGAAGTAGTTCAGGCTATTGTCTTGCTTCTGTTGAAGTAATAATGGTAACAATGATAGAAGCTATGATTTAGTGAATATTTGCCTTGTTTCAGACACAAGACTTAGCATTTATTATACAGTATTTCACTTAGTTTTCACCAGAACCTTTGGCAGTATACCATATTATTATTATCTCTCTCTTTTTTATAAGATTTAGTTTATTGTTTTTGACAGAAAGACAGAAGGGGAAGGGCCCAGAGCAGTCCCCACAACTGTTATGTCTTTAGTTTTTTGACATGGTTTCATGCCACACATGGGCACGGGGGCTTCCTGCATGGGAGGTATATCCCTGCAAGCTGTGGGGCCTCCCACATGAGAGGCACGCCCCAGGCAGGAGCCAAACGCGGGGCCTCCCACATGGGAAGCTCTCTCTGGCAGGAAACACACTGGGGTAGGAAGCACTCCCCAGTTCAGCATATGGGTCCGCACAGGCCAGGGCCAGGACTGGGACTTGATCCTCAGTCCCTGGGGCTACAATGGGAGCACTCAACCTGCTGAAGCCACCCCAGCTTCCCCTATTGTTTTCTTTTTACAATTGAAGAAACTAAAACTTCGCAAGGTTAAATAATTTGCTCTGCTTAATCAGCTGTCAAGTAGTGGATATGAAAGTTGAACCTCCCTCTATTGATCCCAAAGTAAAAGCATTTAGTCATTATCTTTCACGGCTTCTGTTTAAAACACTGCCACTCTGTTTTATAGAATCTTAGGACTGGGAAGGGACAGCCAAGATGGCCACTCTGACCAAGGCTGTAGTCAGTCATTTGAAGCTCTTTTAAGTAACATCTCCGACTTCTTGTAAGAAACTTTCTCTCTGTGTAACAACCAACTGAAATTCCTCATACTGTCCTTTCAAACTCTCAGCTGTCACATCCTTCCCCCTATAGAATTAGAAGTTCAGTCAAACCCTTCCTTCTTCAAAAAAGTAAATAAAACCAAAGATAAGTGTTATGGTCTCCGCATCGCTTTAGTTAACATCTCCAAGCTACCGTCCAGGACTCAACGAGATCTGCACATTTGTAACCTTTGGGCACCTTCCAGGCTGAGGTTGTGACCTGTGGTACTAAAAAGCCTGGACCCATTGCCCAAGTGACTTTAAATGCTAAGGTGCAAATCACTGATCTCATGCAAATTAATTTTCCTTCCAAATATTATAGCACTGTATTTGTAACTCAGCTGAGGAAGGATGATTTATTCAAGCGTTTTCTCAAGTACAGGGTTTCCTAGTTGTTATGGGTTAAACGGAAAATGCTATTTTAAAGACTTATTTTTATGACATCTAAAACTTTGTATGCTCTCCTGCTTCTCTTCTCTCCCATCTCTCCAGCTCATTTAGCATTTCTCAGTGGCTTTATTCTCAGCAATACAACTTTGAAATTGAACACATTCTTTACAGTAACAAAAGCTGAAGAGTGGGTTGTGTACTGGATTGATTTTCAGTTTTTTATTTTTTTCAAGAAAGAGTAAGAAAGCTTGGCTCAATAGAAGGGCAATCAGAAATAAAGCATTTTGCTTATTTCTCTCTCAATACTCAGTGCTTGGATCTGGTTCCTTAGTGTTTTTCTTCTTTGAATATTAGTGTACATGTCAGACTACAGCCTTACCTGTATTACTCCTCCGGCTTAACAGTCCATCTGGTCTGATTTCCAAGTGAATTCTATTTCTGTGATATGATATTAGAAAAACAAAAGTAGTTTATCATCTCAAGCACTAGAAAAGTATGCAATATTGTTCTATTGTCATCCTCTCTCTTCCATATTTTCTTCCCTACTCCATTAAATTTCAGAGCAGCTAGAAAACCCAAGACTTAGTTTTCACTATCAATGAAGTTTCCTCAAGTCTAGAGAAAATAAGACGATACAGACAAGTGACTCATTCTGTCTTTATATGACAGCCTTAGCAGTATAAAGAGCCAAATGAAACTTCAGGTTTGCATTTCTAGCTCATAGAAGATGACTTTTTTTTTTTTTTTTGGTAGCTACGTCACAGTTCATCTAAATTTGAATATGTGAAACATAAGAATCCAGCGTTAGATTTTTCTGGCTTATTCCTATAGCAACGGGAGTACAGGGCTATATACAGGGAACCACTTGATAAATATATGCCAACCTCAGCACCTCTCAGCCTCCAAAGAGAAGTAGTAGAAAATGAGGAGCACAAGAAGGCCAAAGTGATGGGCTATGGCTATGTCTATCAATAAGCTGCCTGCATCCTCTGCATGTTATGAGGGTGTGAGCTGACATCAGCTACTGATTGCTATGGAAAATTTAAGGGGGATCCCTGGAAACCCACCAGAGAGAAAACATTTCTGAAACATATTAAAATGTATAACTGGAAGCATAATTGCTACGGAAAATTAGAGGATGAGCCACTGTGACCAAAATTTGATAATATCATTTAATTGAAAAATATGCTTAAACACAGGTGACAGTGATGAAATTAAATAGCACCGCTAACGTGTTCATTCATAAATTAGAGAAGGGCTAGGGTGTGGTATTGGTTAAGCCTGGACAAAAGAGCATGGGAAGGGAAATTAAAAAAACTGCAGACACTTCTGTTTTTATATTTAGTGGTACTTCGGCAGCCTTGCCTCCTTCCCTCTCCTCTCTGAGTCAGCCACGGTGTGAAAACTGGTACTCAGTGGATTCCTGTGGTGGAGACCATGTGGCCGAGTGGGCGTGGAGAAGGGATTAGGGGAAAGTTTTTTTCCAGTCACATGTGCCTTTGGAACCATAGGTTTCTCTTTACAACTCAATCCAACAGCCATCATCCCTAAGGGAAACTGGCGAACTGGCAAGGCCCAGAGCTGTTGGAGTCCTAGCTTCATGATGGGAGCAAGTTACTGAAGCTTTCTGAACATAGCTGCTTGACAGGCCCCTGGGACTGTGGGGCTGGGTTCCTGGGTGCACTTGTTTCCTGCGGTGGCCCTAATAAGTGATCATAAACTGGGTGGCTGCAAGCAATGGAAACGTACTCTCTTTCAGTTTTGGAGGCAAGAAGTCCACAATCTAGGTGTCAGCACACCATACTCCCTCCAGATCCTCTAGGGAAGAAGGCGTCTTCCTTGCCTCTACTGGCTTCTGGTGGTTCCAGGCATTTGGGGCTTACGGCTGCTTTGCTCCAATGTCTGCCTATGTCTTCCTGTGCCTTTCTCCCCTGTGTCTCTGGCTGTTCCTCTTCGTATACGGGTACTTATGATTCAACTAAAGGTCCACTCAGTTAGTCCAGGATGATCCCATCTCAAAATCCTTCACTTAATTACAGGTGCAAAGACCCCTTTTCTAACTAAGGTCATGTGCACAGCTACTGGTGGTTAGGACTTGGACATATCTGTTGGGGCCACCGTTCAACTTACCGCACTGGGTTTCTAAGTCCCATTCATAGCTTACTGTGAATGAGTCTAGCTAAATAACAAATGTTTGCAAATGTAATGGGTGGGGGATGGGTGGGAGATGCCAGAATAGCTCAGCAGGTTGAGCGCATGCCTTGCAACCTCGAGGTCCGGGGATCGAATCCCGGCCCTGGCCCATGCAAACCCATATGCTGAACTGACATGCAACTGGTAACTGCTGAATGGTGGTAAAGGTTCTTGCTTCCCATGAGGAAGGCCCCTGGTTCACTTCCTGCCCCAAGCGGCCCCTCATCTACCTGCGTGGAATGAAACTATGTCACAACTAATGGTGTGCAACTGTGGAGACTGTTCTGGGCCCTCTACCTTTTCTCTCTCTCTCACTTTCTCTCAAACTATAAAAAAATAAATCTTAAAAGAGAAAAGAAGAATGATAGAGTTGCTCTGCTGAGAACTGCAGGAGAGCCATTCTAAGCTTGGGATGTTCTGCAGGAGGAAAGATGAGTCTGGAGTCACACTGGTGGTGTGTGGAGGGTCCTGACAGAGGCTGGGCACACTGTCCTGGCATCGAGGGAGTGGGGCAGGGGGAGAAAAGGGGAATAAGAAGTTAAGGACAACCATCACCTTCCTTATGCTCATTCCCGGGGCCCTGGGGGTTGCTGCTGTGTGTGACACAGAAAATCATTTTAGTCAGTGCTGCTTTGGCACATTTGTGCCACCTGGATCTCAGGCCTGGCCTGTTACATACACATGAAGTGAGATATACTGGACTCCCTAAAGAACAACTATACGGTTGAACTGGGTAGCCAGCGCCTGTGGCAGGTTGGCATGTATGTGCATGTAATTAATAAGCTGCCAGGGGAGTCTCCCAGTCTGGTGAATAGGAAGCAAGAGTGGATGTGGATTCTCAAGCCGGAGGAGGCTGCTCTCTGCTAGCTCCCTCTCACTAACCAGTGCTGCTGTCAGCTGCAGCTAACACGTAGCACTTCTATAACCAGTAATGCATAAGCCCAGCAGGGGCCTGATCTCCACAGGGTCTGTCAGCAGCTCTTAGGTGATCTCTGGGGGTATTTTTTATTGACTTCAATAGCACTGCCTATTCCTAGCATTTCTGGAAGAACTTTGACATCCAAAGGGCATATTAGGAAAAAAGATCTGGACTTTAAAGCTCTTCCTTGTTCTCATATCTGTGATATGCATTCAATTATTCTAAATAATAGCCAATGTGCAGTTACATTGTAAGCATTGTTCGGGGTGCTTATAATGCATAATTTCTTTACTTCTCACAAGAATCTTGTAAGTCAGGCACATTATTGTCTCTGCTTTTGAGGATAAGAAATGGATGACCAGAGGATTTAAGTAGCTTGCCCAAAATTGCATAGCTAAGAAGTGGAGAATCCAAAATTCAGTTCAGGTGTTTTCAACCACAAGGCCCTTGCTATAAGCCCCGGCCCCAGGGAGTGACTGAGGCAGGCAGTTCGCACAGAAGGGCCTGGGGAGGGATCCAGGCAAAAAGAAGCTCCTTACAGGGAACGGGGGCTCAAAGACCCAAGAAGTGAGCCCAGAGTATCTTCAGACCTCATGGCAGGCACGGTTCTGTCACTGCTCAGCACGCTGGCCTTCTCTGGACTCCGCTACCAGCACAGACTCTCTCCAGCACTAATGACACAGAACGGAGCCAGCCGCAAGAAGGTGGTGGAAGCTGACAGTACGGAAATATTTCAGGTCAGCTCTTACTGAAACTTCTGATTTGAAATCAGGATAGCCTGGGGGTGGGGGTGGGGTGGGAACAGGACAGCTGGTTGTTCTCAGGAAAGCTTCCTTTAAGAAATGAGATTCCATGTCCTTACTTAACACAGAGCACACCTTATCTTCAGGTGTCCTATGTCTACCTAGCTACCAGCGTTCTAACTTTTTAAATGTGAGACTGGCCCCCTCACAGTGATGCTGTGAAGAGAGTGGTACAACTGGAATCCAAGTACATATACATAAATGCTAGTTGATAGAGACCCTTTCACCATTTTAACAAGTTTGTTGTGAATTATTCTGAATTTGAAACCACTGGCTATTTAAAATGCTCAGAGATAATTGAATACAGCTGTTTGAACATTTCTAAATGATTCTGTTTCAGAGTTAGGAAACACAAGAGAGACTTTTGTTGCTCCAGTAAAAAAAAAAAAAATTATTCTTGCGAACTCTAAGTTTTAGAAATATAATCGTGTATGTGTTGGAGGAGGAAAACCATACAGACTTTTTTGACATGTCATATATAAAAGTTATAAATGCCAGTTTCAGGCCCTGCCCATCAACTCATAAAAGGAAAATATAACTTAAATTGTCTATTTTTCAAGTTACTCCCAAGAATTATTATGAAGAGAGCCATGTGCTCTGTTCATCAAAAAATAATTTCACGTGTTAACTCTAGAAAAGTTTAAAATAATAGAACTTTCTCTTTGGAAGAAAGTATTCCAGTGACTGTTGCTGCATTATAAACAACCTCAACATACAGCAGCTTAAAACAACAGCCATTTTTAATATGCTCTTGGATTCTGTGGGTCAGGCGTTTGGATAAAGCACTAAAGGATTCTGTTCCATGATGCTGGAGGGTGATTTAAAGGCTGAGGGCTGCAGTCCTAAGGGGGCCTCTTCACTTCCATATGGGACACCTGGGCTAAGGTGATTTGACTAGTAGGACTCCTATATGCAGCCACCCCTTGTGGCATGGTGCCCTCAGAGCTCCAAACGCAAGTGTTCCAACAGACAAGGCAGAAGTTGAACCACCTGTTATGACCCATAACATTACTCTAGTGGCCAAAGCACTCAGCAACTTAACAAAGCACCAAGATTCAAGGGGAGGGGGACACAGCACTTGTCTATAGAGAAGGGACAGGTCACTTTTGTAGAAGAGCATGTGAGATGGGAGTTACTGTCATCTTTGGAAAAATGTGATCTGACATAGGAATAAAAAAAATGCCAAGGTGATTCAAGGTGCACATTAACCACGATGTGAGTTGACAACTGGAGAGAAAAACTTAATTGGAATAAATTCCTTGAAGGGATATATATTTTATCCAGAATACTGTTAACAACAATGTATTAATGATAGTAACTAAATCTTACAGTGTTCACTATGGCCCAGACACTATTCCAAGTGTCTATATTAATTAAGCTCATCCTCAGTGGCAAATGAGTTATGAAGAGGTGAAGTAACAAGCCCAAGTTACACAGCTAGAAATCAATAAAACCAGTCTTTGCGCCCTGACCATTCAACTCCATTTGCTGTGTGTTCTAACCATTCCACTGTATTGCTTCTCCAATCCAGTGGGAGAAATAGAAAACTCTAAATTGGTATTTATTATTTCTAGGCCATGCTAGGGGATGAGGACTGATCTTTATTGATTGCCCACCACATGCCAGATATTATGCTACACGTGTATTATTACTGCCATCTTACAAAAGAGGGAATTGAGGTTCACAGATGTTAAATTACTTGCCTAAAGCTACAGAGCTGGCAGACAGTAGCCCTTGGATTCAAATCAAATTAATCAATTTATTTATTCAACTTATCTGCTTTTCCCAACTTTATCACTACAGCTACCTACTCTGGATTTTTTTTGTGTCAGGGTTCATTTGAAATCATCCACAATGGAGTGTTTTGCTTTGTGATAGCATAGCATTTGGGGGGCATCGCTGAATAATAAGTCCAGAGCAGCTAAAATCCCTTGGCTTGATCATGGAGCTATAGGGACTAATGTTGCAACATTTGTGTTTGTCTTTGTAAATTCCTGCTGGACGTGACCCAGGACTTTTATCTTAGGTAATGAGCCTGAATTCTGGAAGGATTTTTTTTCTTTCTTTCTAAGAATATGACTTATTGAATACCTGACATTTTCAAGAATTTATCCTTTGCCCTATTAGACCATTAAGTGAGCAGTAACTGCTCTGAAAAGGTCTGTGTTTTGCTTGATCTTCAGCTATAATTTGATAGGCACTCAACCATAACATTATGATTATGAAGTACTTAGGGTGGACAGTATCTGCAAGATGCTTTCTAAATATTTTCTTGTGCTTTTCTCTTGAAGTCTCTAATCCCAACTGTGCTGGGGCCCTTAACTGATTCTAAGAGGGTTTCTTGAGCTGTCATGGAAGAAAGAGGCAATTGATTTTGAAATTCAAAGATATTTGTATACACTCCTTTATTCCGTTAATGTGATGGACAGCTTCAGCTCTTGTGCCAGATTGCTCTCTTTTGACTTGCTTCCTGTGCGACAACTGATATGTTAACTCATTCATGATCTGTGGATTCAGAGCATTATACTGTTTGCCCTGTTCTTCAACAACAAAAATGGCACCCAATATATCATTGCTTAAAGACTGACACTATGCTTTCTAGGGCTACAACTTAGTGGACTTCCCTAGCCAAGTTGAGGGTGTTCAGTTAACAATGCTCTTATCAAGTAATAATGACATTATTTGGGATCATATTTGTTCTTAATGGAATGGAATTTTAAGTAATGACAAGAGGTCAAAGAGAAGTCACAGAGATCTTAAGCAGTTACAGAATCTACCAACACAACATTCGGGCATCAGTACAAACAAGAATCTAGTGAGTAAATGATATTTCTTATCAGGATATAATAGCCATCTAGATGTATTTATCTAAGTTCATTTTCTAGCACAAAAACTCCTTGAAAAGGAGCCAAGCTCTTTTCATCTTAGTATATATTTAGTGCCTAGCACATCGTACATTTTTAATTATTCAGAATTATCTCCGAAACTTGCCCACAGAGCTTTGTTTAAACTTGGCATTCCTTGTCAGAGAAACTCAAATAAGAAAGGGCTGAATTTGTTACATGTGGCTTAAACCTCCCAACTCTCCAACCCAGTGATTTCCATCCATTTGCAACTACCCAGTGGTCTCAGGTACCGGTACATTATATTATAACTTGAGTTACTCATAGTCGCCCTGGAAAAACTTTATTTATAACTTACCTAATCTCCTTAAGGGCCCCAGCACTGGTGATAAAACTTAGCACATATAGTGGATACACAATCATCCATCCTATCAGGAAAAGATTTTCTATTAACTTCCATTTCAGTCATAGAAGTTACTCATCAAATCCCATTCTGGATGAAAATGCTGTTTTTACAAATATTTAAGATATGCCTGCTTTGGTGTTTGCCTTCAACTTTCTTCAGGGAGCCCTGGAAGGGGTGCAGGCCACCTCCTGTTCTTTGAGACATACTAAATTTAGTCTTCATCCAGATAAAAAAATGCACATTAAACAACGATGACAACAACAACAACAACAACAACAGTTACCTTAATATCATTACAAGGAAAAGAAATATACTCAAGTTAGTTAAAATAAAGAAGAATTTATTGTAAGAGTCTGAAGAAATCCTATGACTAATGATACAGCTGTGAACTTATGGGAACTCATCTCGAGGCAGATCCCTTCCCTTGGTCTGTCTCAGAATATTCTCTTTATTGCTCTTCGCATGTTGGTTCCATCTTTCCTGCGGAAATTAGCTTCTTCTACAGGCCTGCTAGGGCCTGCTTCCTCATTACTTCAACTGCATTTAACTTTGCATTTTAATTGGGCCATACAGCCCATTCTATTACTAAGTATCCATAACCTTATAGCTCTTGAGCCTAACATGTCAATCGACTCAGTCTCTATGTTTCAATTTCCAAAATTTCTAGGAGAATTTGAATGTCCTAGCTTGAGTCATTCTTAGTCAGATTTCTAAGGGGATGAATCAGACCTCTTCAGGCTTGTCAGCAGGAAATGTTCTCCCAAAAGGCGGTGTGGGCAAGAGGAAATGATGGATGTATCTAGAACAAGAAACTCCAAAAATTACCATGAAAATTTGTCTTTGGAAGGAGGAGATACTTTTGACTGTGATAGAAACATTTAAAATAAAAATGATGAAAATTAATACTCTTTTTCTGTAGCATATAGTACTTCATTTCTTATTGCTAAAATACATTTTCATCTCTGAATCTGTTATTTCTCTCCAAAAGATTATCTTTTGAGAATAGTTTTTTGAACCCTGGCCTTGTAGTTCCTAAGTCAGAATCCAAATAACAAGGATAAATCCTTCAAACATTTCTTGTTGCTTCCAGCAGTTTCATTTGTAATGATCATTTGGACTAAAGTGAAAGTGAACCTAGTGGAAATCAAACTCTAGGGACAAGACTGAAAAAGCTGGGGATAATTTTGAAGCTTCGGAAGATGAAAGAGATGATAAGCAGTCTTCAACTTTTCTTTGATAATTTACTCATTTAAAAATTTGCATTCTTCAAAAATAGTACATGGTTTTATTGAAGAATTGACTTTGGAAAATGTGGTTAATCTTACATCTTAAAGATTAAGGCTGACTAGAAGACTGTAAATTTGAACATTAAAAAAATTTTTTAAAGGGTCATTTTAATTTACTTGTAGAGAATTTATAACATTAATACCTTGTCACTAAGAGCTTGCTTCTATTCAGCCCCAAATCTCCCACCTACACTGGATATGTTTATAGTACCTGCCAGTCCATAGTAGCTTCTGGTGAGGCAATCTCTACTTAAAAGTGGGGGTTAGGGGCATGGTGGGTGTTGGAGGGGGGAAGAGGGGAGAGGCAGAGCCATTAGTAGCCATGTTTTCTACCACTTGACTGTCACCACTATAGCTAACTGAACGAGGAGAGATGATCGAGCCCAAGACTGACCTGTAACCCCTGATGTTCCAAAGATGTGTTGAGCCAATCATATTCCCTTTCTCAGGAATGTGAAGTAAGAAATGCCAAGGGAAGGAACTCAGGAAGTTTTGTTAGGAGCAGAAGCTGACCCATTATGACTTAGAGGGACTTGATTTTCAATGTGCTCTGCAAAAGTCAAAGAGGGAAGAAAATCATAGCAGAGGAAGTCCGCCACAGGTGAGAAAGAAAAAAGCAACAACACATTCGAAATCAGGCTTCACCTTTTAAGGACTGACAGCCCACTGCTCTCTAGAACTGCCCAAGTTCTGTTTTTAACCCATCTGAAGCCTTACAGCAAAAACTTCCTTTCTTTAAAGTATCATGAGTGGCTCTCTGTTTCTTGCAACTCATAAGACCTAACTTTAATACCATCTTATCCAGGGGTCATGTAAAAGACCAAGGGCTCCAACTTACACTTGACAAGGAAACCTTGTACGTTGACTTCATAACACTGACATTGATCCTCTGAAAGGTGACGTTTAAGAAAATGGGGGGTTAGCAGTGATGCAAAGCATTTGCATGCTGGCCAGTTTTCCCAGAGCAACAAGCGTGGACCTCTCCCTTTTCTGTGCTGACGTAAGCAAACTTAGCAGCTGGCCAAGGACTCAGGTACAGAAGACACACCCACCGACAGAGGGATGACAAACTTGTGTTGCTCAGGGGTGACTGGATCACTCCAGTCCAGGCTCTATTGACAGCAGATTGGGGGATGACTGAGAGGCCTTTCCAGTTTCTGAACAAGCAGGGTGGGTCCTTGGCAAAGTCGTGAATTCCTGTCCTAAGTGTGAGCAACAAGAAGGGCACTGGAGTTGAAGGAAGTCTTTAGTTACCCTCTGGACACTAGACACTCTGGTAGCTGGGGTGGAAGTGATCGGGGTGGGGGTGGGGGGCAGAAGCTGCATGTGCCAGTCCCTCTGGAACAACAAGGAGAGTAAATGGCTTACTCACTCTGAGTGGAGTGTGAGTGTGAGTGTGTGTGTGTGTGTGTGTGTGTGTGTGTACATGCATGAGGGTGCAGTGCTGACGCAGCAGAGCACTGTCCTGAGATGAGCCTCTAATCGCTGCCTCCACTCAGGGGAATGGTTGTCTTGCAGGCTGGGGGAGACTGTTGGGTTCCTCCAATAGCCTCAAGAGCTTTAAGCTCTCACTGAAGGGTCACCCAGGACAGTTACGATTCCCCCACACAGTGTATTGTGAGGTGCATCTTTGGCCCTGTGCTTTTAGTCTCTTTGGGACAGGGAGATACATCTAATTAGTTAAGTGGCCCTACACGCTACAAGTGAATGTATGGCAAAAACTGCTGATGATGAGAGACATATGAAAGGACATTCAGCCAATATTGCCAATGGGTATAGTTGAAAGAATTTAAATTTAAAAAGCAACTAAGAGGTACTATAGCATATTGTATGGATTCTGGAGCCAGCTCTTTGGGGTCTAAAGCCCAATTCCACTGCTTATTACCTGTATAATACTGATCAAGGCACTTATATTCTCTATACCTCAATTTCTTCATCTATATATTGGGGATAATGATGGTCACAGTGTCTAATTAATTTTGTTCCTGTGAGGATGAAATGTGTTAATTTGTGATAATAGACATTCAGTAAATGTTATTCTTATTATCTACTGCACTTCAGGAATAAGGCATAGAGAAAGACATTGGAGACCATACGATGAGCAGCCAATAAGTTCCCATTTGATGCTGGTTCTTTTTTAACATTCTAAAATAAAACTAAAATTTTTCATTTCTCATGCCTCTGTGAAGGAAGGAAAATGTTACGCATTGTGTATCCTCAGTTATAGGTGGAGAAAACTAAAGAATGAAAAGTGAAATTTTATACTAAAGGTGACGTCCCTCTCTAATTTGCCTTTTTCTTTGTCCTCTGATCGCTGAGCAGTTCTGACTTCACTGTCATTCTTCCTGCACTAACACGCAGGAATAGAATCCCGTGGCTGCCCTCCAGGCAGTGATGCCCTTCAGACACTCTAGAACCACACCACTGAAACAGTCCCAGGGCTCAGCACAGGGTCTGGCACACAGTAAACACTCACTGCCTACTCACTTATTCTAAGTGACTGAATGTCGATTTCTCTCCTGCCATTTTGACCTCACCACCTCCTGTCTCGAAATATTCAACAAGACTTCTCTTTCTCAACTTTAAATTATTAATCCTGTATTTCAAATCTTTTCCAGGATCTCACCTGGGGTGAACTTCTGTAAGTCCTTTGATCTAGTCAGCCCCATTCACTCTTCCTTGGTTACGTTAGTTAGTATCTTCTTTGGCTGTGCTCTTCGCATTCATTTTTATCCCACACATAGTACTAAATATAACTCCTTCTATAACATTCTGTTTACACTACAATTTTCCTGCTTTCTCTCCATTGGAATTGTAATTGTAGTAGATAATTTGGAGGTGTTTTCACAGCTTATATTCTATCCCCCCAAAAACTTGCTCCTATAGCAGCTATGCTTGAGCTTCAAGACCCTGACCCTTAACCCAAGCCCATGGACAAAGGGTGGTTTTTTTATTTTGATCTTCCACTAAGTTTTGGGTTGTTTTCTTTTGAAGTAAAAGGTTGTACAATCATTATCCTTAGAAGTTGCTTAATAAAATCTGTAATTGTGAATGAGGGAAAAAAATGTTCTTAGACCTGTAGATGTTTTGACTTAATATCTGTATGATTTTATTCTAAAAAGATTATGGAATGCAAGAAATTTCTCTATTGAATATGACATGTAGCTGCAAACATATGGTAAGTCTGTGTTAAATGCCAGGAAGATTATGAATTTTAAAATGCCTAGAAGAGTAAGGATTTGATTTTTAAAGTTTTTGTTTGTTCGTTTGTTTTTTTGCTAGCTTTTAGCATCTGTTGATCTGGACATAGAGGAAGACACAATTAATAAAATGCTTAACATGTAATAAAATGTTCATAATCTCATAGGTGAAAAAAATTGGTTTCAGTTAAGATTCTTTACTTTGCTGGTATATTTATGGTTTGTTTTTGGTCAATGGCAAGTTCTTTCTGGCGTATTGACTTTAGCCAATCACACACAGCATAAGGACTGAGCACAAGAGGGGACAGACTCCTCATATAATTGCCCGGCCACCAAGCAAAGAGAAAGGTTAGTAGGAAGTTAAATTTACCAGGCAGGTGGATATTTTGTAAATTCACAGTTTTGGTTTTGTGTATCTGATAGTGCTTCATTCACCCCTGACTGCAATGAAGCTGCTACCTTGGTTTAAGGTCTTTCCACAGGAATGAAAAATGTCATTTTGTCATATTATTTCACTTAGTTATAACTTCTATGTATCTGGTGCTTGTTCCTTCTGTAATTGTTGACCGTGGGGGTCAGTTCCATCTGTGCTGAGCTGTGTGTATCAGAGTGCCCTTGGATTTCTCATGTGAACTGGCACATGGTAATGGAGATTAGGTCACTGTTGCATGTGTTGATTTTGCAGCTAAAAAATCCAGTCACTTCACATGTGTATTTGCAATGGATGAGTTTAAAAGATTATGGAAAGGTAGGAATAAAACTAGGTCATTCCATATCATTTAAGTCAAATGGACATTCATAAACAGGTTGGAGATGGATGAAACATTAGATCCAAATTTGAGATCAGCTCATCTGTTAGTACTGCCCTCATAATCATGCTATTGTTCAGCATCTGACAGTTTAGAAAGCACTCTCATTTGGGTACTTCTGATTTAGATTCCAAGATCCTAGTTGCTACAGATGGAGCATTTTACAGCTAGCAGGAAAGCTCACATTGTGCAGACTCTGTGGCCAGAATCTCATACCCTCCCTCACTGTCCCTCATCTGGGATCAGGATTTTACCTCCCAATTGTAAGTCTCTGGGACTGCTGGTCTTCTGCTGTCTTACTGGCAGCTGTGCCACTTGCTGTATCTACCACCGTGTCTTAACATGATGGGTCCTGAATAAACGTTTCTCAAATTGACGTATTATCACAGGCTGCCCAAAACAAGTGCAGGGAGCTTCCAATGCATATTTATTAATTCATTATTAGTTAATATCTCCACCTTCTCCTTCCCACAATATTGTTCATGTAGTTTTTTTACAAAAATGACAACATGATACATGTTTTAATACGCTGTAGTACAGAAGTTACTGTCACATGCATTATCTCATTTAATTTTCTCAAAAACCTTGTTGAGATATATAGGCTGAAAAATATGATTCCTTTTTCACAGATGGGAAGTGGAGGCAGGCATAAAGAGACTAAGTGATCTAGAGCTGAGGTTTCTCTGCCCCTAAACCAGCCTTTTCCTCATTCATTTAGGATGCCTTTCTCCTGCCTGTTTAACCTCTTTCTCGGAGTGCCTGCCTCAGTGCTGGATGAGTGGTGGGAGGCCCTGTGGCTGGACTCCCTCGTTGCTATAAAGTTGTAGTAACTCTAGCCTCGGGCTACAAATATAAAAATCATTTTATTAAAAAATCATTTATCATGTAGCTTCTAAATGTATATCTTTTTGTTGTTGTTGTTTTTGTTTTTGACAGAGAGAGAGAGAGAGAGAGAGAGAGAGAGAGAGGGAGAGACAGAGACAGAGAGAGAACTGAACTGGGGGCACTCCCCAGTTCAGCATATGGGTCCACACGGGCCGGGGCTGGGATTCGATCCTCGGTCCCCAGCGCTGCAAAGTGAGCACTTAACCCACTGAGCCATCCCGGCCTCCCCCTAAATGTATATCTTGATTTCAGCAAAGCATTTTATGGTCTCATATCTATGTGGGTAAAGTTCCTAGATGAGGTTTTTAAAAGTTTTTATTGTTTTAACAACCACACTTAACTCTACAATGACTTCTAATATCAAAGAGAAGAAAATCAAATGTTTATGTCATTACCCTGATATCCTGTATGAGATGGCACCTACCTACCTCTCCAAATGTATCTTACATCCCTTTCCTGCTCCTTCAGTAAGCTCCAATAACATTCCACTCGGAATATATGCCAAGCTCCTTGCAGCCTTAGGGCATTTGTATTTGTGGTACCTTCTGGATGAAATATTGTCGATCCCTCAGATCATGCACAGGTAACTCTGTCTTTTCATTCAGTCATTTGCTCAAGGGCCTCTTGAAGAGGCCTTTCCTGGTCTCCTTGTTAAGTAAACAAATTTGGGTTCAAATAGTGTATATAGTATACTGTCGTTTCTCTGCATTTTCTTAATGATTATTTACACAAACATACACAGAGACTAGCACTGGAAAGATACAGAACAAATTGATAACAGTAGTTTCTGCTAGGGACGAGAACTTCAGGATGAAAGTTGGAATAAGAGAAATTTCACTCTTTTGCATTATTTGAATTGTTACCATCTGTATGTAATACCTATTAAAATAATAAAATCCTCTTTAAGAGAATGAGAAAAGTGAGAAAAAGGCAACTCATTGAATTGTTCAAACTTTACAATTTGGAAACATAACAAGAATAAATATTTAATAGTTCACTTAGATTTAATAACTCAGTGGTATAGAGGTCCTGGTGAAATGGATTCTGTTAAAAGCAGTTCTCTGAAAAACCCTGAGATTTTATTGATTACAAGCTCAATATGACCCAGTCATGTGGCTGTTAAAAAAAGTGAACATATCTGCCCAACATCAGCAGAATGCGAGTACACACCCTCCTCAAGTGCACACAGAACATTCTTCAGGACAGATCATGTTAGGTCAGAAAACAAGTCTTAGCAACTTTAAGAAGACTTTTCTAATCACATATCTTTTCTAATCACAACTGAATGAAACTAGAAATCAATAGCAAGGAAAATTAGAAAAATGACAGTACTGTATGTGGGAATTATACCCATGCTCTTAAACAGTAAATGGGCCCAAGAAGAAATTTAAAAAGTAAATCAGAAAATATATTGAGACAAATGAAAACACACATATCAAAATGTATGGGCTACAGTAAAAGCAGTACTGAGAGGGAACTTTGTAGTGATAAATTCCTACATTAAAAAAGATGTAGGATCTCAAATAAATAATTTACCTCTACACCTCGAGGAACTAGAAAAAGCAGAACAGACTAAGTCCAAAGTTAGTAGAAGGAAGGAACTAAAGATCAGAGCAAAACTAAACAAAATAGAAAATAGAAGAATAGAAACAAAACAAAACAAAATATAATTTGGGTAGGATAAAAAATGTGGCATATAAATGCAATGAAATATAATTCAACCATAAAAAGAAGGAAATCCTTTCATATGCTACAATATGGAAGAAATTTGAGGACAGTTTGCTAAAGAAGCTAGAAGGACAAAGACTGCATGATTCCATTTATAAGAGCTATTTAAACTAGTCAAACTCATGGAACTCTACTTCCATGTACAATGGTGGTTGTTAGTGACTGGGACAAGGGAGAAATGGGGAACTGTTGTTTAATGGGTATAAAATTTCAGTCATACAAAATGAGAAAGTTCAAGAGATCTGCTGTACAATATTATGCTTAGACTTAACAATACGTACTGTACTCTTAAAATATGTTGAGGGTAAATCTCCTATTATGTGTCTTACCACAATTTTAAAAAGTGAGTCCAGCTCACAAAAAGATACGCAAATAAAAAGTTAACACCTGTCAAATTAGTAAAGATTTAAAAATGCTTGTGAGGGTTCCCTGAGGCAGGCTCTCTCATTTACTGCGAGTCACAGTAAATGGCAGCACAGACATTTTAAAAACTGCCCTGGAAATATGCATCAAAGGGTCTTAAAAATAGTTAGACTCTTTGATATAATAATGTTACTTATAAAAATCTGTTCTCATGCAGTAATACCTAATGTAAATATATGCTTATTATTTATAAGACCAAAAACTAGAAATCTTCTAAACATTTCATAAGAAGGCAGTGGTGAATAAATGTTGATACACATGATGAAACAAAAAATGTGTATGACATTTTAGTGACAAGAGAAAACTGCTCACAATATCATATTAAGTGAAAAAGGCAGGATAACAAATTGTTAAGAATGATTATATACAGCATTATCACCGCTATATCAAAAAATTAAAAATGAAAAAGATGAAGGAAATATACAACATTATAGAGGGTTTTTTTCTGCTAATGAGACTACAGATATTAAAAATAACATTTTAAAAAATCCCCCTTTTCATGTTTTTCCAAATTTTGATAAAGAGCTCACATTATTCTCCCAATCAGAAAAAAAAAAGAGGGGGGGAGGGGTGTAATCTGAAAGTGAAATGGGATTTAGGTTCCATGAAAAAGATGATCAGTTTGTCCAAACATGTGTTTCTGAAAGTATATCTTTACTCTTTAGTTTTTGCAAACATAGTCATGTAAGGTAGAATATAGAGTGACTAAAAATTAGGTTGAATTCTAGAAATATTAGAAGGTATTTGATCGATTTAAGGTATGATTAAAATGAACATAATTTTTTTTTCACAAAATCTTTTAATTCCTACTTGAAAAAGGTAAACATAACAGGGAGGGACATCAAAAGAAAGCCTTACCTTATTTGTTTATGTAGTAAACATATGGCCTCTGGTCACCTAAGAAATAGCATCAGCTCCCTCTGGGGTGCTGGGGCTGGGTCACCCCTTTCAGGAGAGTGGTTTAGAGGAGACAGGAATGGAATGGCAGACAGGGAGGGAGGCAGAGGGTCTGCCCTGGCAGCCAGGTTGGCCAAACCCACTCTGGCTTTCAGTAGGCTGGCAGATGGTATAGCCAGATTGTCCCACCAGCCTGGAGCAACTAACTAAAACAATTACATTCAAAAAGAGATAAATTCATGCTACAATCCGATTCCTAATATAAGCCCAGGATGGTGGGGGTAATGTTCTAATTGGCTTAAGTTGTGAGCAGAAAACTCTAATAAGGGATGGGCAGAGAAAGGCTCAAGCTGGCTTCCAGAGAAACACAAGCCGCCAAGTCTGAGAAAATCAAGTTTAGGTCCCATCACTCGGCTCTCCTCTCAGCCCTGCCATTTAATATCACATGAGATGTATTCTTTTACCTGCATTCATATGTTTTCTTGAAATCAGAGAAAGCAAATTTGTGGACCTTAGGCCCAATTTAGAAAATAGACATGGTTTTGGTGGTCCCATGCTGTGTTTAAAACAAACAAACAAGCAAGCAACACCCCACCCCACCCCCAAAAAACAAACTTGAATGAGTTAATAACAGTTAAAAATTGAGAGATTTGGCATAAAAATCAGGATTTGGGACTTTTTAAAAATAATTTTAAGAACCAGAGAGCTGATATTGCCACATGGCAACAATCAGGTGCCAATGAGTGACAGATGCCCCCTTTAAAGTAGCACAGGCTCACTAATTTGCCACAGTCCTCACATAGCCCATTTACCCTTTTTGATTTCCATTCCTGGCCCCTATCTGCATTCCCGAGGCTTTCAGGTCTCAAAGTGATTTATAAAACTGGTCTACAAGCTCTAGGCTGTCTAGGATAGAAAGCCACCAGATACAAAAACTCATTCAAAGCAGCACTTTCTGTAAGTAACTGATAAAGACAGACCTGATTAAGCACTATAAACATGCTCAAAGACCGGCTGGGAAAGTAGAGAGAGATGCCCCCTTGGAAGTAGAGTTACCATGGGCAGATAGCTAGAATGGAGGGCCTTCAAAGATTGGGATATCCTATGGGAAACGCTCAGCCTAGTGTTTGAAGCTTAGTAGGAGGTTAATAAATATTGTTTCCATCCTCCTAAGAGCAGATGCAGAGCACAGCAAGGAGGAAATGGAGCCAGAACAGTGTAATGCAATGCACAAAAGCACAGCATGCCAAGAGAGAAGGAGGGAGGAAGTAATTGTAGCCCGGAGAGCAGTAGCAGTAACAGAATAATTCTAGAGAAGTTAGAATGACAGAGTCAGGTACTATAATAACGAGGGAGTGCATAATTGTGGCATGGTTCTGATAGATCTTTGCTAGCCACATATCTATCTATATGGTGAGTAGGAATGTAGAATAGATGGGTGAAGACAACATTAATGAAGCAGAAATTCAGGCAGAAATTCATATCAAAACATTGGTCATGAGAAAGAATTCAACCGTTTAGCGAAGGATTGATAGTTAAAGCTATAACAGAAGGTGTATTAAAAAATACAGAGAATAGGTAAAATGTGCAGAATAGCTGTATTCAGTTGAAGGATAGAATTTTTTTCCTTGGGGGAAATAAGTTAATTGTTTAAAATTTTGTTTTGTTTTGGGCTTAACATTGGTGTAGTTTTAGTTAGTTTGGAATAATTTATCCCTAAAGCCTCAAGTTAAAAACCAGTTTACTAAGTGAAGTAAAATTTCTGGAAGCATCATGTCTCTACATTAATAACCTGTCAGAGAATGTTATACAAAGGCTGCTAAACATGGGATGGAAGCTTACAGATGCAATTATTTTCTTCCTAGCCCTTTCATAGCCAACCAACCAGCCACTGTTACTACTTGGGATAGCTTTTGCAGTATTTATTTCTTTAAATATTTAATAGTGTTAAGAGGCAGTGACTGGCAATAAATGTAGAGTTTCTACGTCGCATGTTATGAGTGCCTAATAAATAGTAAGAATAAAATCCTGCATGATGAAAACAGCAGTCAGTAATATCTAAAGCCATAGTAGCAACTATTTAGAAAAGTACAAAAAGCAAACATAGTGCATATATTATGGTAATAAAGGAGAATTTATATTCACTAAAAATCTCACCCTGGCAATTTCCTCTTAAAATCTTTAAGGGGATGAGAGAAGGTATGGGAAAAGTGGACAGAGTATGGATTTAAACCCCACCTCCACACCCCCTTTTAAAACCATGTGAAAATTTGCTGATGACAAATAGGGTAGCTACATCCTGTACAATGGCGGGGTGCTCCAAGTGCCTTCAGAACTCCCTCTAATCCAATCAGCAAATCTCTCCACATTTCTTGACGTCTTCAAACTTCACCAGGTGAGTGTGTGCAACACCTTCACATGTATACTGCTACACAGTGACACCGACAAACAAATGCTCTGATACCCCGAGAGGAAGCTCTTTATTTATATATCCAACGAGACCGAGACAATCAGGCTACGCTGGAGAACCGTGCCCGCCGCGCTTCGGGACCCTGCGCAGCCTTCTGTGGCTGGAGAACTCCGGGGCCGGGGCTGACGGCCCGGTGCCGTAAGTTTTGGGAAGGAAGCCAGGGGTGGGAAATAGAGCTGCTCCTTTAAGAACTTCCTTTCCCTTTTACTCTATGTTTACATAACATGGGGGGCCGATCCACCTCTGGGCCGGCGGGGGAGAGCGGGGAGTGGGCGCCAGAGGTCCCAGGCGCCCAGAGAGGGGGCCCCCCGCGGGGAGGGCCGGGGACTGCGGTGCCCCCTGCGGAGGGCGGGGCGGCTCCCACCTGCCTGGGCGCAGTGGGGCGTCCCCGCGGCCCTGCCCCCGCCCCTCCCGCGCCCGCTGCCCCCGCCCCTCCCCTCCGCGCTCGCTCCCTCCCTCCCTCCCCCGGGTTTCCGCGGCGGCGGCGGCTCAGCGCCGGCAGGTCCCCCTGCTGCCCGGTCCCATTTGTTGTCTGGTCTGGCTCGGGGCGGCCGCTGCGCGCGGAGCTCCGGGGAGCCCGGCGGGGCAGCCGCGCAGCCACCACGGAGCAACCGCGGGACTGGCCGCCCCGCGCCCCATTCGCCGCCGTGCCCTTCCCCGGCGCGCTCACCCCCTTCTCGGGATGGGATTGTAGCGGCGGCGCGGACTCGGCGGGGATCGTGGAGGCGGCGGCGGCCGAGCAGGGCTCCATGTTTTCCCCCGGCCAGGAGGAGCACTGCGCCCCCACTAAGGAGCCGGTGAAATACGGGGAGCTGGTGGTACTGGGGTGAGTTCGGCCATCCCCGACCTCGGGGAGCTTGGGGGCAGGCGGCGAGCGCTGCGGGCTGGCTGCCCACCGAGCGCCGGCATCCCGGAGCGGGGCCAGCGCGCTGGCTTGGGCACTCTCCAAAGAGCCAGGGCGCTTGCGGCGTCTGGAAAAGCTGGGACGGCGTGCGCGGGGGCGGGATGCCCCCCATCAGCACGCGCGGGACACCCAACGGGCGCCGGGATGCGCTCTCCGCGCGGAGCACAGCAGCGGAGGAAGTGGAGGAGCCAGGCCGGCCCTGGAGAGGCGGCGGCGGGGACGGGGGCGCCCCCGCGCCCCCCGGGACACAGTGCTCGGGGGCGGAGTCCTTGGCAGGACCGCGGGGACCGGGGCTCGACTTCCCCGCGCTCCCGGGCCGGCGAGAATCGGTAGTGGCCTGGACTGAGCGCCCCCGTCGCAGGCACCTCGCAGTGTCGGCGGAGACCCCCCGCTAGGCGAAGCTGAGCGGCCGGCGAGGCCCGGCCCTCGGGGGCCCTCTGTCTCCCTTCCTGTGGGCCCCGAGCCCTAGAACCCCCAGAGCGGCACCTCCGGCTCGGCCGCCGGGGCCAGTGGGCTCTGCGTGGTGGGCGTCCGCGGGCAGGCTTTGCATATTGTTACGGTGACTGCGGCCAGTGAACTGCCTGTGACCTGGGCGGCGAGCTTGGCCCTCGGCTCCCCACTCCGGCAGCATCCGGGAGGGGGCAGGGACGCGGCAGCGCCGGCCGCTTCTCTTCTGTCCCTCCAGCCCGGGCCTCGCGGCCTCGCAGGGGGATCCGCCACTCTCTCCCGCCTCGGCTCCGTCTCCGCCGGTGAAAACCACATTTTGAAGATAGTAATTATCTGCGATCGTTAAACAGCAGCAATTAGAGACTTCATCTACTTCCTGAGTTTCCGTGTGACATTTCTATTGTTTACCCTTAATAAACAGGTATAGAGGCTTCACCAGATTAAAGCAGGATAAAGTGGGCAGTGAAAGGGGAGCAGACTGGGGAGGAGAAAGTGCAGGAGACCTGGGAGAAGGAGTAACTTGGGTTAGTAGTGGAGGAGAAAGGATTCTTATTTTTCTCTTTGGATGTGTGAATTCCAGGAACCTGCACTTTTGTCCTTTTCTGTAGAAAGACCTGTATTCGTAACATGATGGGTGCTGTTTAGTAGAGTCGTGAGTATAGAAAAACTCAGGGAGCTCTGGAAAACGTGTTTTGATAACTGAACACCTTGAAAGTAAATCTCCACTTAAAAAAATAATTTTAGAACAATTTTTTAAAAAAGCTTCCAAACATAGTACAGCTCAAAGTTGTCTAGTCTTCCGCACTTTGTTGCTACAGTATTACATGGAATATTGGAGATCTCATTACCTATTTTGAAGCTGTGTGCAGATAAGCGTTTTTTCTTGCTCATTGAACTTAAAAGACATATGTCAGTGTTCACTGCAAGGAGAGAGGGATGACAGGGGGAAAAAGCCAGAGTTTAGCTTGTTTTATGTAACCTCACTCCAACCTAATTTTGTGGAGTTTGGTTTTGCTGTTAAGGCTGGTTTCAAAGTATGTTTAACATTGTGAACCTGACAGGAAAGATTAACTCATGCCAAAACTTTATTTCATGATTTCCTTTTGAGGAAATCATCATTGAGATGTTTCAGAAAAGCAGTGTGTGAGTGGGCCTGGAGAAGTTTTGCATTCATAGTTGGAAATACAGAGCATTTCAAAACCCCGAAAGGCATTTATACCCTGGATTGCCAGTAGACTTTATCATAAGCCTACTCCGAAGTAGGCTTTGGAAATGTATTGCCAATTGCGTGTGCTCTGTCCTTTACTAATGCTTTTCCGGGAGACCCCGAGTATGACATAGTTGGCACTTAGTTTAATACTTCGGGCCAGACACTGAATTATGTGTGCACCTACCAGGTACCTGCACTGTATAGGCATTGAGGCAGTGAACCGGGAGCTTTCATTATAGGGTGGAGTGGCAGGCATAACAGAAAGAAACATGTAAGCAAATGAATAATAAATGACAATTTCAGGTGTTGCCAAGTTCTCAGCAGAAGTGGGTTAACTTAGGGAATGTCTGCTCTAGGCAGGTATTGCTTTCTGTAGCTAGGAGGTCAGGGCAGGTCTTGCTGAGGAAGTGAAATGTGAGTTGAGAGGTCTGTTGAGATGCTAGTCAGGTTTTTGAATACATTAGAAGAATTGTGGTTCTCTTTTTTTTTTTATAGTAGGTTTTTGAGTCTCTGGCAAAATTGAACACATTGAAGAATGCTGGGGAAATAGTGAGAAGGTAGGTAGACTTTAAAGAGACTCATAAATTCATATCACATACTTAGGACTTGAGACAGTGCCCACCTTCTTAAATTAATACCAAATTAAAATTAATATCGTCTTTGCATGTCTGATCATCTAGACAGGGGTCTCCAAACTACGGCCCGCGGGCCAAGGCCCTCTCATCCAACCCGTGGAGACCTTTTTATCTGAGTAAAATAATATTAAATAAATAATTAAAACAACATCTATGTTTTGATTCTTTTTTATTTGGACCTCGAGTGTGTAGTCGGCCCCCAAACTGCTGTTTGATAGTTAATGTGGCTCGCGGGCTGAAAAGTTTGGAGACCCCTGATCTAGGACATAAATATTGATAAACAGAATTTCTAGATTTTCTTATTGATAAAATTATTCTTGAGATCTAAAAATGCTCAAAATTGACATTGAGAGAAGCTTTTGCTTATAAAATATAATGCTTCAAAAGAAGCCCAGTTGTGTGACTGTCCTTTTTGCCTGTCTTCCAAATTTCATAGTAAAATGTTACTAAGGAATCCTGGAGAGCAGATTGAGGAACTATATATGTCTATGTCTATATACAAATACTTCTGCATCTTTTCATGTATTACACAATATTAAGGGAATTTGTAGGTAGTTAGGATTTTAGTAGGGTCATCACTTTCTTGGTAGATAAGTAGAATTTAATTATTTCATGATTCCAGCCAGTGAAAGTTTCATAGCCACAATTCTTTGTTGTGCCCATTACATAATTGAAAGTAGAGAAAATGGTCTGTCAAGCCTCCTTTTTGTTTATTTTAAACGTGGTTAAACTGTTAAAGTTGGGGAAATGTGTCAGGATTTGAGAGGTAGTTCAGTGTAGTGTGGAGATCATGAAAGTACAATCAGGGGATCTGATTGAGTTCCTGCTTTCTTACAAACTGACTTTGTGATTTTGGCTTAATCCCTCACACTGTCTGTTTCTTTAGCAATAATGAAATGTAATTAGAGTAGGTAGTCAAGGGCCTTCCTAGTCTGTATCCTGTAATACTGTCCTCTGGCTGAAAAGTGGAGAATATATAGTTAACATATTCTAGGTAGACTGAATTATGTTTATTTCATATATTCTTGAGGTTATGATGCTAGAATTTGAATGAGAACTTTGTTTAAATAGCAGAAAAACCAATGCTTGATTTCTTTTTATGAAGTAGAATGTGCAAAACAGACTTTTTTTTCTTTTAAGTTATAATGGCATATATACATATTATATATTTGGCTCATTGGTGTTAGGTTGTTCACGAGGGCATTTAAATTTTGTAAGTTTAAGAAAGGTAATGATATTTTGAAATTAAATCTAAGTAAGCTGAAATAGCCATCATAAGGAAGAGATAATCTGATAATAGAATTTTAGAACTGGAAGGAGCCTAAGAAGTCATGGTACATGTTCAGTTCTTTTATTTCACTGACGAAGAAACTGAGGCTCCAGGAAGGAAGGAGGGTGTTTTTTCAAGTTCATAGTTGAGCTAAATCACTGCACTGCCAGGTCACTGTTTCTCCACTTCAGGGCAGATTCCAGCCATGTCAGTTCCTCAAAGCTTCAGTTTTGTTTTGTTTGTATGTATGTATGTATGTATGTATGTTTTTGTTTTTGTTTTGTAACCTGAATGTGGGGAGCTGAATCCCTTTGTGGATTCAATTTAAAGCATGCAGTTCTCTTCCTGACTAATGGCCCATCATAGTTTTTGGAAATATATTGCTTACTCTTGGTTCCTCTAACCTCACAGTTTAATGAATAATGCATTTTTGCAAGGCATTATTTTTCATTTGCTGCTTCACAAAAAGTATTTTTATTGACTCTTAAAGGGTTTTTAATGTAGGGTCCGCAGATGCAGTCCAGGGAGTCCTTAAACTTGGATGGGGAAAAGTATTGCATCTCTGTCTTTACTACACTCAAACTGAAATTTAGCATTTCACTCAATTATGAGTATAGGCAACAAATAGACTTGCTTCTGTAATACAGTGATACAGAAGTACATATACTGTTGTATCACAGTTTAAAACAGGGATGTGCACTCTTTTGGCTTCCCTGGGCCACATCAGAAGAGGAATTGTTTTGACCACATATAAAATACGATAACACTAAGGATAGCTGATGAGCTAAAAAAAAAAAAAAAAACCTTAAAAAAAATCTCAATGTTTTAAGAAAATTTACGAATTTGTGTTGAGGCACATTTAAAGCTGTCCCAGCCCATGGGTTGAACAAACTTGATTTGAAACTATTTTGGTAACTAAGTATAATTGATTCCACTTGTAATCCTTTGTATATTATTCATTGCACTTAAAAGCATTTTTTCTAGAATTGCTCAGAGACTTTACCAGAGCCAAAGAGATCCTTAGCATACAAAAAGGGTTAAAAACCTCTACAAATGAGGGCTTATGTTATACATATGACTTAAAATGAAGTATTTTAGTGAAAGCTGACCAATGTCTACAAAAGGCTAAATTAAAGGTTAGGGAATAGCTGCCTTTTCTCCTTTGGATGGTACAGCATTCTACCAGATAAGACAAAGAGGACTGTTTCCTGAAGAGTTGATGGTCTTTTCATTTTTAAACAAGCGGCTCCTGATTCCTATATGCTGTTTTTGGTTTAATCTTGGCTGCTTGACTACCCCTCCCTTTGGCAGTAATAAGAAACCGTAAAATATACTCTAACACTTTTTCTTTTCTCATCCTTCTCTCTAATTTGGGCCCAAAGACATCAAACACTAGTGTCCTTTACAGACTGAAAGGCCTTTGAACTTTTTTTTTTTAATAAAACAAAATCTTTACTGTCACTCAGCGTCACTTGGCATGTGGGGTGATCTGAAGAGCTCAGATCTGTTGGGGTAGATGGAGTGTTCACTTCTGTAGGCTATAAAGGGTCATGATGTTACTGGCTTTGGGTTGCTATATATTCCTTTACTAACTTTAGCCTTGTTTGGGGTATGTGGCTGTCTGTGTGGTTTCTCGTCTGACTTTTTCAGATTTATTTGTTTCTTTCTTTAACACACCAAGACTGAAACCTTCATTAGGACTTTATTTTTTTTGGTTGTATTTCTTCATGTGATCAATATTTGGGAATGTTTTATGTAAACAGAAATAAGGGGGAAGCCGGGATGGCTCAGTGGGTTAAGCGCTCACTTTGCAGCGCCGGGGACCAAGGATCGAATCCCGGCCCCGGCCCGTGCAGAACCATGTGTTGAACTGGGAGCTCCCCTAGTTCAGTTCTCTCTTTCTCTCTCTCTCTCTCTCTCTCTCTCTCTCTCTCTCTCTCTCTCCCCTCTGTCTAAATAAATAAATAAATAAAAAACACACCAGACATAAAACCAGGTTGTTCCCAGTCCTTGCAACTTTACCAAACCTGTTTTATGCAAAAGATAAAACATGGGTACACAGAAAAGACCGAAAAAACTAAACACATACCAGTTTCTATATTTGAGGGAGACTAATCTTGTCACATCGGGATAGTGATTTCGTATCAGCTGTGCACGGATCAGCAGTGGCTTCCCTGAAGTAAGTACGTGGGGCCACAGGTTGGCTTTTGAATGGAGACCACAGCTACTTGGCAGACTTCGTTGGTGTGGGAGAAAAATAACTGAAAAGTTATTTTTAACATCTTTCAATTTAATTAAAGGTTTCTCCTGTGGTGTGCAGAATCTGTTTTATAAAAAGCGAGGGTAAGAATGATTAGTTCTAACTGGGCTTCTTGTCATCTTCATCTTCTAGAAAATAAAATAATGGGAACAGAAAGTGCTTCTTAGTTTTGTCTAAATCAGCTATTCTCAACCCCTGTCTCAACCATCTCATATATGATGATCAGTTTTGAGGTATGTGGCCAGTAATTTATGACAAAGATAAAGTATTGATCTTTCAAATGATTCGAGATTTCCCTTTAATAATATCATGGTTTACCCACTTGCATTCTGATTTGTTTTCTCAAATGGGAGAGAAAGGGGTGGAGTTACATCAGGCAAGCCAGGAATTTATTCATTCCACAAGTATTTATTGGGTGTCTACTCATCCAGGCACAGGGGATGCAGCTGGACAAGGCAGACACATTCCCTGCCCTCCTGAATTGCTATCTTATTCTTGTCACAGCCCCTTAGCGAACAGCCACTACTGATAGTTCATTTGTTTATTCAACAAACATTTGAGCATCTACTACTTGTCAGATTGTGCTCAGCAATAACGAATGCACTGGTGAGCAAGACAGGGCTAGTTGTCCTCGTCTGTGGAACCTACAGTCCAGTTAGGGAGATAAGAAGCAATTGAGAGCGTAAACTTGATGGGGGGGGGGGGGCA
>PVKE010014229.1:0-35305 GCA_004027555.1 Craseonycteris thonglongyai
AAAAAAAAAAAAATATATTTATCCTGGCTCCCATCTCCAGACATTCTGATTTTTATTGTTATGGGGTGTGACATGGCCATCAGGATTTTTAAAATACTGCTCAGGTGATTTTAATGTGCAGCAAAGTTTGTCAGCCACTTAAGCCACTTGTGTGTGCTTCTGCTTTTCACCCAAGTCAGCCCCTTCCATGGGAATTCTTCACTCTACTTGTTTGCGAATCTATGCTCTTCGTTTCCTGAAAACCTGTTTACAACACACTCATTTTAGAAATTATTTAATTACCCTCACCTCACTTCATCAGATCCCTCCTTTATGATCCCTCGGATGTTTATGTAAACTGCTTTACAGATAGTCCCAAGTTTCATTCATGAATTCATATGCCCAGTTGACAACTCCTTGACTACAGGAAGCTATTCTTCTTTTCCTCTTTAACAAAAAAATCTGTCCCAGCGGTGCCTTCTGCTCAACATGCACGAATCTCATAGCTACTAAGACAAAAGCATGACTGTTGTGAAATACTGAGATGACTGTTATTGTTTAGTATTTTTCATTATATTTTAAGATGTTTCTTTAATTTTATTGTAGCTGCAACAGATCAACTTCATGAGCCTAATGCAAATAGTAGGATCATCCTTTACTAACCGCCCAGATATACATCAATTTCTACATCAGTCTCAGTCTCTGCATTTGGTGGGAAACCAAGTAGTAAATCCTGCAAGAGGGAGTAGTGACATTGAAGGTAACAGTAGAAATGCGGAGGAGAGATTTGTCATTACACCACAGTCCATGGGAGAGCACGCTAGAGAACCTGGCACGAACACCTTACACAGCCATAAAGGAACTATGCAGGCTGATCAAAATAGTAATGGAAATTTACAGGTAATGCATTTAAAAACACCATTAAAGTTGTCCCAGTAGTTCAATTGCTGATTTTTTGTTGTTTGAGTAAATAACACTTGAGGCATTTATTACACTCAGCCCCCTCCAAAACATATTGAACAACATTTACAAACTAAGGAGTTCGTAATATATTCTAAACTTACATAGTAGCTTTTTCTCTCTTCCAGAATGTTCCACATGGGAATATTCCTTGTCCATTAGAAGGCCAGCCCCAGGATAGAGGATTACCTACAGCATCTGAAAGCTTACCAGCTACTTCATTGTCTTCAGCCCCTGCTGCAAATACTCACCCCTATCTTTTGTCCACATCTTCCGCCATTCCAAACACACCTAGACTTCTCCCAACTGCAAAAACTTTCAGACCTGGTGGTGGTTTTCCTTTGCTTCAGTTTCAGCCTAAGTCTGAATTTAAGCCCCTTTTCCCACATCCAGAAAGAGTTCTTCAAGTTCCCTTCAGGCTGCCCCTACAGCCAAGAGAGGCATGGGGATCATCTGATTCCTTCCAACCTTCTTTGCTACACAAAGGAATGCACATGACTTCAATGTCCCATTTGAGTTTGAATCGGTATAATACTGAAGCCATGAGAAAGGCAGCTGAACAGAAGAAATGGGAAGAAACTGTAATTACAGGAATCCCTAAGCATGTGAACTTGGATCAGTATGTGGGACAAGAAAAACTGACACCTCAGCAGGACTCTTCACTACTTATAAAACCAGGAAAACTATTTGATGTTAAGCCAGGGCCCCTTGAGATAACTCCTCAGAATTCCTTTGGACTTCCGTTATTGCACCTGAAACTTAAACCTCCTTATGTATTTTCCTCTGTCTCAAGAGCATCAGTTACAGTTCCCTCAATACCTATCAGAACTGTAGCAGAAGAAAGAAAATACCCAAGACTATCATTACTTCATTCATGTCTGTCTCAGGAAAACATGGTAATGATTTTTGCAGGGTTATGCAAAAGCATAGTCCTGCATTTTTCTACTATTATAACTATTATCATTTAATGAAAAGCTTTTATACATTTCTTTTGTAAAAATAATGCTTCTGTATTGTAAATAGCATAAAATAGTTTAAAATAATAATTGGGCATTTTAAATGTTTTAGGTCTGTCTTGTACATCAGTACCAAAATTTGCTAAACTTTCATATCTCTTCTACTCAGAAAAAAGTAGTAAAATAAAATGACCAGTAATATTCTTAATGTGTCTAGACAGAAAGAGAACATTGTTTGAGGTGCCTAGAAATTGTGATATGATTGCTTTCAGATCTGTTATAGGTTAAAATTATTAAACAGACTCAGGTCTATAAGCAGTTGTACATATTTAAAAAATAGTATCTTTTTAAAGTATGTACTTAAAGCACAAAGATTAAATCCTAATGAACCCACCAAATTCTTTTGAAAGTTGTAACCTATGATTTGTGAAATTGAAATTGTCTTGGCTTTAATTTTCTAAGTCGGTGGTACCATCTTGGGAATGTAACTGAGTGATTTTATTCTTTGCTGCACTTTTAAGATTTAAAGATTATACTGATGGAAAGATAGTCATTTCCTTAAAAAGAAAAGTACTTATCATGCCTCTTAACACATGAACAGAAAAGAAAGGATTAAAGGAGTGGAACAGTAGACATTTTAAGAAAGATTTAAAGAATTTTTCTTACTAGAATAGTTTCACAAACCCCAAGCCATGCATCATCAACGGTTATCAACATGCTGCTAAAATCTCCACCTTTCTACATCTTCCCTGTTCTAAAGAATATTAAATGTTAGACATTGTATAGTTTCATTTAAAGAAAGAAGATTTTTTTTTAAAGATTTATTAAGAGGCAAGAAAGACAGAGAGAAATGGGGAGGGACCAGAGCAGTCTCCATAGTTGTACATCATTCATTGTGACAGAGTTTCATTCCACACAGGTGGATGTGGGGCCGTGCAGGGCAGGAGCAGGAACCAGATTGGGGCATCCCTCATAGGAGTTGAGAACTTTCACCACCATCTTGGCAGTTACCAGCTACGCCACATTTCAGCATATGGGTTTATACAGGCCGGGGCTGGGATTTTATCTCTGGACCTCATGGTTACAAGGCAAGCACTCAACCTGCTGAGCTATCCTGGCATCCCCAAGAAGGAAGATTTTTAATATTTGGAAAAATTAAGAAGATGAAGACTTCTAGCTTACTTTCTGAAATAGGATGAACCAGTTGAATTTTTCAGCACTCTAAAATCATTTATTCTTTACGATCTGGATACTCATTTTACCAGTCCAAAGCAGTTTATCTTTGACATGTTCTATTTCTTGTGCATCTTAATTTAAATAAATGTTTTTCTCAGTTTTTATTAACATTGTATAATTGAAGTTTGTAATTTTAAATAATATGCTTTGTTTCTTTCTTATAGTACAAAAACCCACAACTTATTCCACTTGAAAACCTCACTGCATTACAACAAAGCCAACAGAAACTACCACATTTATTTGAACAAGGTGATCCTGGACACCTTCAGCTTCTAAAGGTCAATGTAGAACCATCTGAAGTGAAACAAAAGAAGGACAGGAATAAAAGGCTAGTTTTGAGTGAATTTTTATTTGAGAATATCACATACCTGTAAGTTTTGGTTACAGTCATGTAATTATAAAGATGGAAGTTATCTGGTTCAACCTCCTGCCTTACACACAATTGAACATTCACTTCCCTTGTAAAATGCATTTGAATACATCTTAGGAAGAAAATTCCTGTATTGTGAGAGGCACATAGTGTTTTTCATTTTATTAAATTCTTGGAAGCATTTGAGAGCTTGATTTCCAGCGTGTCATCAGCTTGGCTCAAAAAACTCAAACTGTCATTTAAAAAAAGAAAGAAAGAAAGTCTCTTCAGGCCTTTTGGGTTGGAGCATTCTTTTACACTTTTCTGCAACAGGGTGAGCAGTCATCTTTTGCAGCACAAATATTTGGTATGTTATGCAACATTCCGTGTACTCTCCAATAACTAAAATTTATTGTTACTCATGACAACAGATACTCCAGACTCTTACATAGGAAGCAGGAGGGTAAGTGATGAGAATTTCTTCAGGGCACTAAGAAATGTATGTGTAAAAAGGCAGGCTGTGACTTCTGATGAAGAACATTTATAGTGTTACTCATAATGGGTGTACAATACGTGTATTGACTAGTAGATTATTACTGAGTCTAGAAAATACTCTAAAAAATGTATTTATTAGACCTTAACTTCTACTAGATCTCTCTTTCCAGTACTGGTTCCTTCCTTTCATCTTTGACAGGTATTCCCTCTTCAAAGTAAGTTTTTCCCTTAATCTTTTGGGGCCTCTTTCCTTCTTGCTGGGATTTTTGCTGAGGTGTCTAAGTGCACTTAACTTCTTCAAATAGGTGAATGGAGGTACTTGAGAGGGCTCGTGGGGCCAACTTAGAATCTGCAGAAAAGAGAGTTTGAAAATTACCTGAAAGGTATAACTGACCTGAGATTCCAGTGGCACAGAAAAGTCCGTTCATGTGTCCCTGACTTTTGCTTGTATTTGCTGACTTTCTATCAGAATATCTTGCTAGTTTAATTAATGCCATTAAAAATAATTGACGGTTTTCATAAATGTCTCCCCATATAGCATGACACAAATAAAAAACTGATGTTACTAAAATAGTAAAAATACAATTTGCACTGTTGTTTTTAACAGGCAAAGACGACGAGCTGAGAAGGAGCTGCAAGAAAAAAGATCAGAGAAACTACAGAGAAAACCAAGTGTGACTTTCCAACCAGAGGATTCTGTCATTAATGATAATGGCTCAAAAGTAGTTTCAGACCCCAAGGTATATAAAAACTACTATACATTCTTCCTTGGTCTGCATGTACAGAGTTTAGAATGTCTTTGTGGTTTATCTAGTCTTCTGATTGCTGCAAGCTTCTGATTGTGACTAGGAGAATCTTTACGTCATTAAATGCATATATCCCTGCCGTTTCTCTCCGTGGAACAGTAGATACACAGTTGTGAATGTGGAAAGCAACTTGATGGTAAATCAAAAACTAGTTTAGAGCATCTGTCCTTGTGACTTTTTTGTATTTGAAATCATTCTTTGCTTTTTTTTCTCTGACATCTTAATGCACATGTTTTATTTGGGTTTCTCCTATTACAATTTCATCTGTCTTTTAGGCACCTCTAAGAGTTCCCAAATGTAGATTTATTTATGTAACCTATATTTTAATACAGATCTTTTCAAACATTCCTTCTAAATATGGTGACTCTATTTATCTCGTTTTGCAGCAATAGATTAAGAGACAGTTTTCTTTACATGGATTTTTAAAAGACACTTTCATTAAGTCCTCAAAAGCATTTCTGGAAGCACTTAGTAAAAATGTTGAGTCCATGAATAATTTTGATAGGATAGGGATACTATTTGAGTGTTGTAACTGTTCTGCAGGAGAGATTTGCACATTGTAATTTAGTAATTGCATTAAGTTGGTAATGCTTTTTTTATTGTTTGACTTGTGAATTTTGTGAACTCCTTTATAGAGTTACTTTGATAAAGTAAATAATTTGATAGAGTAAATAAATATTTCTAGAATTACAGAATTTGAACCTGTACCTAAGTTGTAACAATTCTCATAGCCATTATATATATATATAGTCATTATATATAATGGCTATGAGAATTGTTACAACTTAATATATATATATATTTTTTTTTTCAAAATAATAAATGTCCTTGAGTTAATCATAGATTGATCATTTGGGGATTCATTTAGGAGCAACAAGAACATCGTGGGTCTCAGCCTTTGGATGACTTTGAAATTCCTTTTGGTATGTATATTCATGATTAATATAAGGTCTAAGTTCTGAGTTAAAATCAACCTTCTAGATATCTAGAAATATGTATATAAAAATGAGGCTAAATTATTCTCATGTTATTTTTAACAAGATGGTATGTATGTATGTTACCCATAAAGCACTGCCTGACAAACTATGGCCCACAGACCTGATCCAGACCACGCCTGTTTTTTTCAATCAACTTTTATTGAAACACAGCCATTTCCATTTATTTACACATTGTCTCTTGACACTTTTCGCACTGCAGCAGAGTTCAGTTGCTGAAAAAGGGACCACATGGCTCACAGAGCCTAAAATATTTACTACCTGGCCCTTTTATATAATAGAAGGAGTTTGCCAACTCCTACAATAGAGCAATGCAATTAATTAGAACCTCAAGTAAGGTACTGATATATTAATATAAAGCCTAAAAAGAAATTATGAAGGAACATGCTTATGGTAGAATTCATCATAGAAAATACACGCACATTAATCAGTTTTTTTCTTCAGTTGGTCAATTTAATATCTTGCCAAAGAATGTGTGTATGCTCCAAGGCTTTCTCCTCAGTAATTTTTATACACATATACATAAACACTCTCGTGTGTGTTAAGACCGTTCACTCTGATGACTTCAGCTCTTAAATCATTTTGATCACACTCAAATATACATCTACCTTCTCTCATCTTTCTTGTCTACTTTCACCTTAAATTCAATGTCCAAATTTTGAATTGGATTCCTCCTGTTAGTGGTATCACCATTATCTTGGCTGGTCGAGACCTTCACCTTGAAAATCACCCTTGACTTTTTCCTCACCTGCTTCCCCATTTCTTCACTTAGTCGTGGACCTGATCCCCTTCCCCTTCTGCATGCCATGTTCTCATCGGGCCTCTGCACACCAAAATCAAACAGATGTTCCCTAACCTGCTTAGCTTCCATCTCTGTTTCCTAATCCATCGGGTATTCTTCTTTCCCACTCACTTGCCTTAAAACCACTTTCTTTTTCATTCTCAATAGCATTATTTTTGCTTTATAAAGGTAATCCATGTTCGCTGGAGAGAATTTAGAAAATACAAATAGAGAATAAAATTATTAAAATCTCCCATAATCCTTCTATCTAGAAATAACTAATATTAATATTTTTAGGTTTTATTAATATTTTCTGAATATATATTACACTAACCAGTTGCACCACTGGATTATATGTATGTGTATACACACACACACACATAGAATAGCTGTTAAACTTGTTTATCACTTATTCATTTTTACACATTAGTATTAAAGTAAATATCTTCCCATATCACTAGATATTCTTCTTCAATGTCATTTTTAACAACTGCATAGTACTCCAGTGAGTGTCTGTTGTGTCATTCCAAACAACAGTAATTCTTCAATCAATTCTCTGACACTTAACTCACTGTCTTATAATTCAATTCAATTTTAACATTAATAACCTAGAATTAATATGGACCCCACAGGTAAAAGGGTTAGTTCTAAAAGATTCCTCACTTCAGATGCCAGCTATAAATGGGATCCCCGTACATCTGCAGTTCTGCCGAGTAAACTACAAATTTAGGGTTGCCTGACCTGCCTGCAGGTTTACAAATTCACTAGAACAACTCCAGAACTCAGGAAAGTACTTTATTTATGATTACAGTTTTATTCTAAAGGATACAACTCAGGAACAGCCAAATGGAAGAGATGCTTAGGCCTAGTTATGGGAGTTGGAGACAGAATGCTCCCACACTTCCTCTGGGTGCACCATCCTCACAGCACAGCCACTTGCTCATCAACCCAGAAGAGCCCTTAGCCTAGTTGTTTCAGGGTTTGTATTGAAGTTTCGTTACATTGGCATAATTCAAAACTTCATTGGCCATTAGTGATTGAGCTCCATCTCCAGCTGCTCTCCCCTCCTCAGAAGTGAGGCAAGGATGGGGCTGATAGTGCTAACTCTCTGATCATGTGGTTGGTTCCTTTCACGACCAGCACTCATCCTGAAGCTATCGAAGGGCCTGCCCAGAGTCACCCCATTAGCATAGATGCAGTTATGATCAAAAGGGGTTTATTATGAATAATGAAAGACACTCATATCACTCAGGAAATTCTTAAGGGTTTAATGAACTCTGTGCCTGGAACCAAAGACAAGGACCAAATTTTTATTTTTTTATTATACTATAATGTACCATAATTGTTATTTTTTTGTTTGTTTGTTTTTTTTAAGATTTATTTTATTGATTTTTGACAGAGAGAAACAGAGACATTGAGAGACAGAGAGAAGGGGGAGGTCCCAGGGCAGTCTCCATAGTTGACATTAGTTTTCCATATAGTTTCACTCCACAGGTGGGCGCAGGGCTGCACAGGGCAGGAACTGGGACAGGAGCCTCCCACATAGGCCCTGGTGAGAACTAAACTGGGGGGCACACCCCAGTTCAGCACATGGGTCCGCATGGGCCGGGGCCGGGGCCGGGGCCGGGATTCGATACCCGGTCCCCGGGGCTTCAAAGTGAGCGCTTAACCCACTGAGCCATCCCAGCTTTCCCCATAATTGTTATCTTCTTATTCTACTTAGTCTCCTGTGTGATCTCCCAGGAAAATCCACATCTAAACCTAAACTCCCGTAACAGACTTTGGACTTTGATTCTACTTCCTGCTGAACTTTTCTATTTGGTGAAAATTACCTCAAGTACAGCATGTACAGTCTGAATTTATTATCCTCCAATTGGTTTGATATCCTTTGTTCTATGTCTTTGTGTCACTACCAACTTAACCCCAAGGCACATGTTATTCTGAATTGTGCCTTCCTACTCCCTCTCATCCATACCAGTTCCTTCCTATGGTATTTTCCTTCCTTTGTAATTTTTCAGTTTACCTTCTTTCCTCCATTCCTAGGTACTTATTTGAACTGATGTTGCAACCTCATTTATTTGATAGCTTTTCTTCAATTTTATCCACTCAAAAGTTATTTTCCACATACCATATTTTCCGGCGTATAAGACGACCCCCTAATTTTACAGTTAAAACAGGTTTAGGCCTATATTCGCTGTGTAAGACTACCCCCCACTTTCGAGGCTGTAGTCTTATACAGCGAATATAGGCCTAAACCTATGTTTTAACTGTAAAATTAGGGGGTCGTCTTATACGCCCGGTCGTCTTATACGCCGGAAAATACAGTACTGGCTGAAGTGGTTTTCCTATACATTAATCTGACAATATCACTTACCTTTCTTAACAATAACTGAATGGTCATCAGCCAGAAGGATATCTAGTTGTCTAGGCTGGGCACACAGAGTCTTCTACAGTTTTGATTTTGAATCCACTGAGCTGCCTTTGAGAGTCAACTTAGATACCGACTCATTAAGAAAGTCCATTTTGATAGCATCTTGACACCCACACCTCACCTCCTTTCAGTTAGGTACTCTGCTTTTAGGATCCTGATGATATATTGGCTTCTCAATGATTGCTTTCAATGTTTTGTTATATTTAAGAACTGCTGTATGGTGATGTTACTACTTCAGCGGGATTGCATTTCATGGCTTCTGTAAGAAAAAAAGCTATAGAATGTCAGGATGCAAGTACAAATACAGACCCAGGTAAAATGCTATTCTATTTCAGTTCTAAAAATTCATATATTAATATTTTGTAATGGTTATTAATACATCTAGACTTATTTTTTCAAAATTGATTTACAGGGAATTTTAAACTATGTGATTAATATTAATTACTCATCCCAGGTTTTTGTCCCCAACCCTGTTATATACTTTACAAATTTTGAACTTAAAAATTTAAATTTGAATTTATGATATCTTGATTAAAATATAATAGGAATTTTTGTTAGGAAAAAAATGCCATGGACTACATCCTAAATCAGTAGAAATAATGTTCTGGATTTGGATTTTCTATTCTATTAATTATATTCACTGGAATTTCATGCTTAAGATTGAAAGGACTGAATTTGTGGCTAATAGAGTAGGACAAGGACTCGATTGGGTTTAATGGGGAAAGGGTATATGTAATTGTGTCCAAGAAGAGGAAATAAGTGTTGGAGAAACTATTGGAAGTTTGCCTGACAGACCTCCTTAATAATATAAGTGCTCTCTGCCCTTATTGTGTTATAGTAATTCTTTTATATGATGTTTGGGAAAGTTGCTCTTAATTGTGTATGGAACCTTGTAAGTGCCTTTTAAACCTCTAATTTTATATTATTGTAAAATAATACTTATTGATATGGTTTCAAAATAATATATGATCATTGTAGACTGTTTGGATAATATAGCAAGCTATGAAGAAGATGAAATGAACTATAATCACACCACTAAGGAGTAACTTAGTTACTTCTTCTTTTGTACATTTTACATAATTGGGTGTGATATGCAGTACAGGTGTGCTCCCTCACTATCTGGACTCTCATTGTCCTGATATTATTGCTATCTTCCCTAGGAATTTAACCCTTCATGGGTCCCAGTGTTTCTTTCCCAGGTACCTTGGAACATTCTCTATAGAGTATATCTTTAACATATTTCATTATTTATTTATATTATAATACATGTTTGTTGCAGTGTTGAAGGTATTTTATATCTGATATGTTTACTATTGCATATTGCACACAAATTAATGGATTAAATGAGTATAAATGATGTTTAAAATGCTTTAATAATTCTTGGTGTTTTAAGAGATTCAGTGATGTTTGGGAGTATTGAGTGGGCTGTGACACCTTTTTATTCCCATTTGAAATAATGCAGTAAAGTTTCCTGGCATATGACTATACAGCACATTTTCAGGAATGGATGAGATTTGAATAACAAGGGTTGCCCGTATTTTGTATCCTTTGTTTTTCAATTTGATTTCTACTGATGCCAAACATTTACTTGTCATCACAAAGTACTTTATAAGCATATTATTTCTTCTATATGTGTCATAAAATATTGAACTAATTCCTTATTGTTGAATGCATTTGTGGTTTTCAGTATTTTCTCCCATAAATAATGTTTCAGTGAGTTATCTTCTTGCATAAGAGCCTTTTTTGTCATCGCTATGATTTAGCTAACTCTTATCTTTACCAATCCAGAATGTCAGAAAAAGGCGTCTCACTTTTTTAAAATTTTTGTTTCTTTCTGAATGAGGTTGAGCATGTATGATGTTTTGTGGATGATGATTATGCATATGAGATAGATGTTTTAATCTATTTTTCAGTTACAATTGACATTCAGTATTAGTGTCAGATGTACAGCATAGTGGTTTGACATTTATATAATTTATGAAGTGATCTGCTGATCAGTCTGGTACCCCCGCACCCCGACACCATATTTATTACAATATTATTGACTATATTCCCTGTGCTATACTTTATATCCCCGTGACTATATTGTAACTATCAATTTGTACTTCTTAATCTCTTCACCTTTTTTACCCAGCCATCCAACCCCATTCCCATCTGGCAACCATCGGTTTGTTCTCTGTATCTATGAGTCTGTTTTTGTTTTATTTGTTCATTTTGTTCTTTAGATTTCACATATAAGTGAAATCACGTGGTTTTTATCTTTCCCTATCTGACTAATTTTACTTGGCACAATACCCTTTAGGTTCCTCCATGTTGTCACAAATGGTTAGATTTCCTTCTTTTTATGACTAAGTACCGGTAATATCCCATTGTAGATATGTACCATTCATCTATTGATGGACACTTAGGTTGCTTCCATATCATGGCTATTGTAAATAATAACTGCAATGAACATAGGGGTGCATATGTCTTTTTGAGTTACTGTTTTGGATTTCTTGAGATAAATAATTTGGGATGCTCTTAAATGTATCTTTGAGAAAGCCCTGGGAGTTCTTTGCTGCTCTATGTAGTATTCTTTTTCTTTTTTTATTGTTTGAGAGGAGAGAAAGATAGAGAGCGAGCAAGCAGTCTCCTTAGTTGTACATCATTAGTCGTGATGGTAGGTGGTATTGTGAAGTCTGTAGCTATTTGCTAGAAGTCTGTTATTCATTCAGGTAATCAGGCCCAGGATTATGGTATTCATTTTTTTTAATGAAATTTTTAAGCTGTCAATCTACTACTTTTTATGCCAATATCTAAAAATCTTCATTCACATATTTAATTCTGTTTATGAAATCTTTTTTTTTTTTTTTGTATTTTCTCTTTTTGCCTCAAATCTCCTAATTGACAAGATAAAGAAGCTGCTTCTCAAGAAGTTGTTTCTGAGTGTCGTAAAAATCCACAAATCATTTCTTCCAAATCAGGTGTGATTTTGTTCTTCTGAGAAGGCATGACTAATTAAAGGTTATGCATGCATGATGCCAAAATAGGAGTTACTGTCCCCATAAAAAAAAAAGTTAAACCAATAATTGGATTTAAATATTTTCACTTTCCTTTTTTCTAGTTTTATGGTTGTCATGTCGTTTAAATTCAAGCCTTGGTACCAAGTTTCCAGTACCCACTAGAACAATGAATTATACTCTGCATATGAAGTTTGAAAGTAATGTTCTATTAAATGCTAGGGAATAAGATTAGACTCCTAGGACAAAAGGCACACAGAATGCCCACTGACCTATTGTGACAAGTTTATTTTACTTTTGAATGAGTTTTATAATATTTAGATGGTAAATGTTTTAAATGATAAAATTTAGCTATGGGCTCTGTGAATTTCAAAGAATGTGAAGTATATCTCAATCCAACTATTAAAATAAACAGATAAACAATATGAAAGTAAAAAAGAAATTACCATAATAATGGGTCAGTTTCCTAAAATCTAGTTTTGTTTTTTCATTCTCCTAACTATACAAACATGGATTAATATATTTGAAATGGAAATAGGAAATACAGCATTTTCTCAACATGACTTATATACTTTATTATTCTGAGATTCATTCATATGAAAAAAAAGCAATAGTCAATCTGCATTCAATTAAGAATTACTCTAGGGGAAGCCAGGATGGTTCAGTGGGTTAAGTACTCGCTTTGCAGCCTCAGAGGCAGAGGGTCAAATCCCGGTCCCAGCCCATGAGGAACCATATGCTGAACTGGGGTGTGCTTCCCGTGCGGAAGGCCCCCAGTTTGGTTTATGGAGACTGCTCTGGGCTCTCCCCCTTCTCTCTCTCTCTCTCTCTCTCTCTCTCTCTCTCTCTCTCTCTCTCTCTCTGTCTCTTGTCAAAAACGAAAAAAATAAATCTATAAAAAAGAATTACTGGGGAAGCCGGGATGGTTCAGTGGGTTAAGCACTCACTTTGCAGCACCAGGGACCGTGGATCGAATCCTGGCCCTGGCCCGTGCGGAACCATATGCTGAACTGGGAGCTCCCCCAGTTCAGTTCTCTCTCTTTCTCTCTCTCTCTCTTTCTCTCTCTCTCTCTCTTTCTCTGTCAAAAATAAGTAAATTAAAAAATATATATTTAAAAAAAAAAAGACTGTAGAGGACATTGCCTTTAGAAGAGAATTTGCTTTAATGTAATTATATGTGAAACTTATACTTAGATTTTCAGCAGATGCATTTTATGTTGTTTGTTCCTAACTTGTTCTTACAAAGTTAATGACTACAGCTATTTACAAATTTTTTATATTCCTGTTTTTTCTTTTCCTAATTTTCAGAATGTGAACCTTTGAATGTTCCTCAGCTGTTGGCTCAAGATGTATCTCTAAATCTCAAACTTTCCACAGAAATATCAGAGAAACTTTTGTCACCTTCAGCATCTGATAGGGTACAAAATTTGGTTTGTGCTTTATTCAGAAGTTTTAATAATATCTTTATGCTAAAATTTATTATGGTCATCCTCATTATTCAGTTGTGTACATGAAATGAGGCTAAAAATCTCACCTATGTAGCTTTTTAGAAAAGTAAAAAATTAAGATCTAAATATTATGCCCCCAAATACTTCTACTAAAATCCATTAAATACACTTTCTGAAATTCTGCCTAAATTAAGCTCATATGAGGTCTTCTTGCCTTCAGAATTAAACCTTTTTATGGGGGTTGGGGGTGAATAGAGTAACCATATAGAGTAAAAGCATGTAACCCTCTTTGATCATATAATATGTGCTTCGGCTCAGGTTGGACACACTTACATAAATGTGATTGACATTGAAGCTGATGATCTAGAGGAATTACCTGTCAGAGAAGAGCCTTCAGATGGAAATATTATCAAACAGCACCTAGAAGTCCCATCTTCTGCAGAGTTACATTACATGGCAGCTTCACTTACTAATGCTATTCCCCTGTGCAGTTTCAAGAGTCAAGGTATTAATTTTTTCTAATTTTTAAATAAAAACCATTTAAAAAATTATTTAATATAACATTGTTAACCTTAATCTCTTAGTTCTCCTGCAAACCCACTGTACTTTTGGGTGTTCATTTTCACACTTAGAAATATTCTATTAATCTTCTAAGTATCTTGTTTGGAACTTTAGAATCAACCTTTTATATGTCTTTCATATTCTTAATAGAATCTGCTAATTCTGCCATGGATTTATTTTTTAAACCTGCAAAAGTGTCTCCATCCTGTCTGGGTGGAAGAAGCCGGAAATCAGACACTGCAGAAGTGAAGGAACCTGGTGTCACCTCAACCACATCAGACATAGAGCAGGACAAAGGTAAATGCCCAAGGTGTATAGCATGACTTTTGCCCTTCCCCGAATTACTAGCATATTAGAAATAAGCACTAGAACTCGGTAACTGCAAAAGAAATAAGAAAAGGGCATTTCCCTTGCTGTGGAGAGTGAGGGCAGATAGGTAAATGAAATAGAATTCCAAAGCTGGGACCCTTGGATAGTTTGCAAGGAGATTACAGATCTATTTGTTCATATGTCTTTTCTCAGTTAATGACACTAAAAATAAATACCCTGTTGGATTTCGTGAGTGTTTTAGTGTTTAAGAGGAATTCTCATATTCTAAAAAGCAGGAAATTCTAGAGTGTCACGTACAAAATACATAGGTGTGGTATCCAACTGTACATTACTAGTAATATATTTTATAGTCATAAATCATGCTATTAAATATTTGCAAGATGTATTATAGAAGAATATTTCTTCAAGACCCAGTTATTATAGCATGTGAATGTTCAGATTAATATGAAATTAGAGTTTGCAACAGAGTCCCAAGATCTCTTATGGGGTCCACGGCTGTTAGGAGGAGTAAACCCAGCTTTCAAGTTGACAGATGCTTGGGTGCAGAGTTGAGCACTGCCTCTTCATGGTGTGTCAACAGCGGGCACTCAGAAGTGAGGAGCAAGGAAGGGGGTGCGTGGTGGCAGGGCACATATGTTACAGCTGCAGGGCCAGCAATTCAGATTTTGAAGTCACTGCCTTCTCTGTCTCTTTCCTGTCATAGGGCTGCTAGGTAGGTAGGTGCATGAGTGGTGGAGGAAGGATGTGGGAAGCTAGCATACACCTAGCTTTCAGACTGTGTGAAAAGAGCATGGAGTTTAGATTCAAATACAGTAGACCTGGGTTTTATTCCAGCCCTGTCACTTAATACCTTGGAGACTCTTTGCAAGAAAATTAACATTATCTGATCCTCACTATATCTCTGGGGCACAACCTCATAGGGTTGTCATGAGGGTTACATCTAACCAAATGCTTTTGGCTACTTAGTTATCCTGTTAGTTTCCATTCATTTATATACCAATTGAATTTTGAAATTTTGACAAATTGGAACTAACCCCATCTATCTCACTGTAACCTCTGAATGTCTTAGGCCAGCATTTCAAAATGACAGTAAGCAACAGGTTAATGTCCTCTATCTATGAGATAAAATCTGTAGTCAACCATTTGGAGGATTCTTCACTGGGGAGACTGCCTGGTGAAGAAAATATGTCAGTGGACCCTTCTACATTTCTTAAAGAGAAGAACTTAAAAATGCCAATTTAAAAGGAAGGGTTTTATATTTTAAAATTGAATTCCATCATGGTATTTAAATAATTACTTTAAAGTCTCAGAATATAGTCACACAGAGTTGAGTGGGATTTGCATTATAGGAAAAGTCTAGGAGAAGGGAAGGACAGATTCCCTAGCTATTTAAAAACAAAATCAAAACAAATTTTTGTTTTAGTGGAGACTTGCTCACTGTTTTGAATGACAGTTGCTTCCTATTTTAGAAACCATCTCTCATAGGAATACCATTAGTAATAACAAGCAGCGCATTGCTGAGCTGAGGGAGACTATTGCGGGGACATGGAACTCAGTATTTCAACCTCCCGGTGATTTTTCTGTTAATCATAGGGAATGCAGCAGATTCTCCAGAGAAAGGGAAGTGAGTTTCATTATGTACGGAGGCCATTATGGACTTTGAGCATGCCCATCTTTTATGCTGTATTTTCTATTTGAAGTTTGTACACCAAATTCTTTCCTGAAGGGGGACATTTCATGCTGCTGAAATACAGAAAAGTTAGGTGGGACTGAAATAAATATGCACTACCTACATTTGTTTAGTAATGGACATTTATCAGATTATTTTGTCCCATAATTTAATCTTCACAAAACCTCTGTAGTCAGGTAGGATAGGCATTATATCTTCATTTGACTGACTCTTAATTTCATAAACACAAAGTTAGGAACTAGATATTGGGGCTAAAGAAGAGTGTAATCCCAGGTTCTCTGCCAGTGGGCTCACAGGTAGGGGAAAAGGAAGACAAAGAAATGGAGGTGATTATAATACAGCATGGAAAGTGCTGTCCTGGTGGTATGGGTGAGATACTTAGGAAATAAAGGACCTAATCCTTCTCTGAGAAGGATTAGGGCTATTTAGGGGAGAGACATCAAAATGGAATCTTAAAGGAAAGAGGATTTAGTGAGAGAAGGGGAGTACGGACTGAGATTGTGTAGTGACTCAAAGGTTTGAGGGAGCTTGCTCAGTTGAGAAAATTAAAGTTCATTGTGCTTGGAGTTAACAGTTTTTGTGGTTTTGTTTGTTTGTTTGTTTAAGAAATAGCCAGAGATGAGCTGGAGAGTTAGGTAGAGAAAAGGCTGAATGCCATTTTCTCTCATATGAGTCATTTGGACTTTCAGGCTGAAGGCATCAAAGAAACACTGAAGGATTTCAGGTAGAAAAGGAACAGTATCAGAGTTGTGTTATAAAAGATCTCTAGGATCTGTGTGGAAGATGGACTACATTGGAATGAAATTACTTAATGACAGAGATTCTTAAGATCCATTTGTTGTGTCTTCAGCTAAGCAGTTCTAGTAGGAATGGTGGAAGTATTTGGTAGGTAGGTCATCAATTTTTGGTGTCACAATCGGAAGGAAAGAGAACCTTGAATGATTCTCAGGCTCCTGGCTGGGGAAACTGGGTGAATCATAGTGCTATTCATTGAGGTGGGGTGTAAGGAAGAGGGAGCAAGGTGGAGGGGCAGAGGCGATGAGTTTGATTTAACATGCTTTTGAGATAACCTAAATGAGATACCTAAGATATAGATGGATTTAAGGGTCTGGAGCTCAGAAAGAGTGCCATATGTATGGAGCTGGTATATACAGTTTACCAGGCTATTTTAAATAGTGCCTACCATGTGGAGGAGTCGCAAAAGGAATAAAAGACAAAGGATTCATTAGGCTGGAAAGAAGACCAGTGTATAGACTAGGTTGGTCAGGAGAGCGGGGATCAGATCAAAGACAAGAAATTATATTCTCCATCACCGTGAAGCCTGGCTTATTTCTGTAAGTTTGTGAGGTGCCTTGCAATAGAGAACCCAATCAATCTGGATGCAGCATGACTTTGCCTAAAAAGTGGTACCAAATACTGGGACACAAGTATAAAATGATAAAGGAGAAGAGGGTATTTACATTGCTTGGCCAGACTGCAGGGAACCCCTTGCCCTCCCCATCAGAATGGAAGATCTCTCTTCCATTAAAAAGTTTACTAGGGTTTAATATAGGATTTGATGAGAAATTAATCTGGAATGTTTTATTTATATAGCTTTATAAATTAAAAGATAGGGGAAATGTATAATTGAATATCTCGTATATAATCTTAGGATAGGATTCAGAATACAGTCACACTGAACTGGGAAGCATTCTGAAATTACTTTTTTAATCAGAGGAATCTAATACAATTTTTAAGCAACTGATAAAAACATATTGTGGAAAAAAAAAAAAAGAGAGAGTGAGAGAGAGAGCCACATGAATTTGAGGGTTGGTCACCTGTGCATCAGTGACATCAATCAGAGTGGGTAGAGTGAGAGGTGAGCTGAGATTGCACCCCAGGAAATACTGATGGGGAAAAGAATGGGTGGCAGAAGAGAAGACCAAGAAGATGAGTAAGAAGGAAGGGCACTATAGGGAGGAGACCCAAAAGCCAGAACACATTTAAGGAAGAAGTATTTCAAATTTGGGACAAGAATCAATTGAGTTTAAGAGTAGGAAGGTTATTGGCTTTGATACTGGTCTTGAGAGGTTTAACGTTTGTCAGAGATACCCTGTAGAGTCAAATGGCCAACAGTGGGTCGGTCTAGCTTTTACTGTATGACATTAGTTTTCAAGTAGCATTTAAAAAAGCTATAAAGATAGTAAAGTTGCTTTGATGAACTTTATTTTTTATAGCAGAGGCTAAAAAGTAACATTCAAACTGCTTTGTATAGTTAATGCTGTCAGGTATTACTATTATTTTGTTATTATATATTCTTACAGCCAAGACAAATCTCAGAAGTCTCAGAAATCTCAGAAGCTGAAATGGTATTTCGAAGTATATTAAATTAAAACTTTTAGAGGGGAATGTTATATTGACTTAAAATGAAGTCTACAAAAAAATTAGATGAGCAGCATTGGCCTCTCCTTTAATTATTAATATAATCAGTTCTGATATTATCTTTATTAATATTTAGATATACCGAAGCCAGATTTTCAATTCAGAGAACAGAGCTCTAAGTCAGATGCTACAGAGGGCCATTGGCTGCAGGATAACCTACTGCAGGAATTACTGCAGGATGTTTCCGCCACTCGTCCAGCACCTCGCCCTGCAGCTTGCCGACTAGAGCATCTCACCTCTAAGCTTCAGAGAATTGATGAGCAGCTGCTAGCAATACAGAGCATTGCTGAAACCATAGAGCAGGATTTCCCCAGACACGGAATGCTAGACCGACATTGTGATAAGGTAGACTGTCTTTTAGTTTCTTGTTTCTTACCAAGTTATTAGATTTACAGTGTGATATAATTTTAGACACTTGATTTTTCAAAATAATAGGAAATTTGTTTTTTTAAAGCTAGGGTTTCTCAACCTGAGCACATATAATGACACTGGGGCCTGATAATTTGTTCTTGTGGGAGGCTGCCCTGTGCATTGTAAGATGTTTGGTGGTCTGGTCTTTACCCACTCACTAGTGTTCCCCATAGCTATAATAATCAAAAAGGTCTCCAGAAATTGACCAATGTCCCCAGGGGGTCAAAATTTCCCCCAAATCTGTGATTCCTTCCAGGAAAAGAACTACTCATACATGAATTACAAAATCAGGATGTGTTTTTAAACAAATCCTGCTCTTAATTGAGTGTCATTTTCTTCAGCATGATTTTTATAACTTTACAAATCTTGTGGTTCGTATATTTGGAATTCTCAGTTTCTTTTAAATATTGTATGCAATGGATTAGTCATCCTTTGAAGTTTTCTGTGTCTTTAAAAAACATTCATAATAAAGAAATTGTCTATATGTATTAGTATATTAAAGTATTTACTGATTCTGGGTGGTGGACACATGGTGCAATGCATGAATGATGTGGTGAGGACTTGTACATCTGGAAGCTGTCTAATTGTTACCAACCAATGCCACCCCATTAAATTTAACAATTAAAAAAAAAAAAATTTATGTTGAAACTAAAAAAAAAAAAAATGTATTTAGACAAAAATGTCCCAAACAATTATTTTGTATAAATATCCTGTCTTTTTTATTTTTTTCCAGGAAGTAAAATTTATATAAAATAAAAATTAAAGAAAAAAATAGTAAGAATATTTTGAATGTGTTAAAGCCTTATATTGGGAAATGCAAATTCATCTGCAAGATAAAAATTCCATCATAGGGGAAGCCGGGATGGCTCAGTGGGTTAGGCGCTCACTTTGCAGCCCCGGGGACTGAGGATCGAATCCTGTCCCCGGCCCGTGTGGACCCATATGCTGAACTGGGGAGTGCCCCCACTTCAGTTCTCACCAGGGCGAGACCCTGGCCCAGTTCCTGCCCTGTGCAGCCCCACGCCCACCTGTGGAATGAAACTATGGAAAACCAATGATGTGCAACTATGGAGACTGTTTGGGGCCCTCCCCCTTCTCTCTGTCTCTGACTGTATCTCTCTCTGTCAAAAACAATAAATAAATCTTTAAAAAAAAAAAAAAATTCCATCATTGACTTACCTAATATTCCAGTTTGCTAGCATGATGACATTTTACAGATATATTTATTAGATTTATAGTATTGATTTAATCCAAACATTTAGCACATATTAACAAGTTAAGATTAAATATATGAAACTACACAAAAAATATATATGTGGTGGGACTACTAAGTAATGATACTAAGTATTTAGTCTTCCACTTTGAAGTAAATAGCATTAATCTATTTTTTACTTTTTCTAAAGATTTTTTTTTTTTAAGATATATTTTATTGTTTTTTGACAGAGAGAGAATCAGAGAGAAAGGGGGGGGGCGGGGCAGAGCAGTCTCCATAGTTGTACATCATCAGTTTTCAACATGGTTTTGTTCCACACAGGTGGGCGGGGGCTGGGCAGTGCAGGAACTGGGCTGGGGGCCTCCCACATGGGAAGCACACCCCAGTTCAGCATATGGGTCTGCATGGGCTGCAAAGCAAGTGCTTAACTTCCTAAGCCACCCTGGCTTCCCTAAAGATTTATTTTTATTGTTTTTGACAGGAGAGAAGGGGGAGGGCTCAAAACAGTCTCCATAGTTGTACATCATCAGTTTTTCAACATGGTTTCATTCCACACAGGTGGGTGGGCGCTGCGCAGAGCAGGAACTGGGCTGGGGGCCTTCTGCATGGAAGGCATGCCCCTTGAGTCAGAGGACAAATTGAGAGGCCAGACTGGGCCTCCCACATAGGAAGCACACCCCAGTTCAGCACATGGGTCCACATGGGCTGGGCCTGGGATTCGATCCTTGGTCCACAGGGCTGCAAAGCAAGCGCTTAACCTGCTGAGCCATCCCAGCTTCCCCATCCTGAGCCTCTTAAAAGCTTAAATCAGTTAAGCTACAAATGAATAAAAATTTCCTCCTCTCTATTGATCCCCACCATTTTGCTCATATTAGATTTAATCCCAGTTCTTTTCTTTTGCATTAACGCAGATGTTTACAACCTACATAAGATTATTTATGATATTTTGAAATTTGTAAGTTATTTTGTTATGTGTGTTTTTCTACAGGTTCAACCAATTGATCACACTGAATTATCTTCTGGCCCTGAATCTGAAAAAACAGTGGCTTCAAAAACTGTTAGCATTTCTGAAGGTTTGTGAGGGATTGTGGGGAAAGTCTGAAGCCTTGCTTTGAAAGAATAGGCACTGCTTTTTGAAAATGCCAGAAATACGAATAATTTTCCTATGTGAGCTGAAGCCATCATCCCTCCAATTTTTAGACTAAGATTATGTTTGTGATAATGTGATTGGCTCCTCCCTCAGACCTTTTTTTTTGAGAAGCCAATGCTGTCACGTCTTTTGACTTTTGTACCAGAGCTGTGTAGTGTGGGCTGGATCTTAGTTTCTGTGACTCCACCACACTGGCCACACACTGCTGAGGAACACAGCTTTGTGCAGAGACTGCTGTTTGCCTGTGGTCATCAGCTGAGTTGGTATTTGAGGTTCCTGTTAAATGGTCTGGGCATGGTGAAGTGTTAAGTGTTTGCATTCCTTACTGAAAGGATGGAATTAGGGTAGTTATTTTTAATTTCTACTGCATCTATAGTTGCTTATATCTATGTTCTCTCATTCAGTCTTGTCAACAGTTTAATGTGTTCAGAATAATCAGTCTTTGGTTTGTTGATTCTCTGTTTTTTTTTCATAAATTTCTATTATTAACTTTATTTCTTCTTCTTTTGGGTACTTATTGTTTTTTTTCCTAATTTTATTCTTTCTATTTTTCTAATATATGCATTTGAGGGTGCAGATATTTCTCCAAGGACCCAGACAAGAGTGATGACATAGGGGAAGCCAGGATGGCTCAGTGGGTTAAGCGCTCACTTTGCAGCGCCAGGGACCAGGGATCAAATCCTGGCCCTGGCCCATGCGGAACCATGTGCTGAACTGGGGAGTGCCCCCAGTTCAGTTCTCTCTCTGTCTCTGTCTCTGTCTGTCTCTCTCTCTCTCTCTCTCTCTCTCTCTCTCTCTATATATATATATATATATATATATATATATATATAGCTGTCAAAAAATAAATAAATGAATTAAGAGTGATGATACATATCATCTTTTGGTATTGTTCAGATCTAAATAGTTTGTAATTTCTATTGGGTTCTCTTAGCTCATAAAGGAGTTTTTAGCTTCCAAATATTATGGGGTTTGGGCTATTTTTTTGTAATTTATTTCCATCTTCATTGTATGATTAAATAAGTATATGATAATATCAAGTCTTAGATATTAGTTAAAGTTTCCTTTGTGGCCTAGTAGTTAAGTTTTGGTAAATAGTCTGTTTATTTGAAAGAATAGCATTTTCTGTTGGTCTATGTAGGATATATCTATATCTATATAGCTAAAAATATATACATACACTTGCCCCCTGAATAACACAGGTTTGAACTGTAGGGGTCCACTTATACATGGATTTTTTTCAATAAATACCTGTACTGTTTTCAGTCCACAGTTGGGAGTCTACAAAAGCAGGAGGCCAACAGTATGCATTGATCTATATTACTTTATAGAAAGGACTTGAGCATCCGCAGATTTTGGATTCAGAGGGGTTCTGAAACCAATCCCCCACAAATACTAAGGGACAACTTAGTTTTAGGGGAGTCAGAAGTTATGTGTGGATTTTTTGACTGCATGGAGTGAGTGCATCTAACCCGCTCATTATTCAAGGGTCATCCTTGTGTATAAACACTTGCGCACATTCACTTCTAAATTGTATTGTTCAGATTTTCTATATTCTTTCAGATTATTTTTGGTCCGCTTTATCTATTCATTTTTCAGTGGTTTGCATAAAAATTGCCCACAATGATTGTGGAATTGTTTATTTCTTATAATTCTGTTAAATGTTACTATGTTATAAAATTAATATAGTTCATAATTGTTATACTTTTTAATGGATTTTGTCCCTTTTATCATTAATGACCCTTTATACCCAATAATACTTTTAGACTCAAAGTCAGTTTTGTCTAACATTAGTATTTCTTTTGCCTGGTATATCTTTTTCGATACTTCTTATTTTTTTAAAAACTTATGGGCAATGTCACACATTTCAGTAGAAAACAGAATAGTATGTATAATTAATCTTCATGTACCCAACAACCAACTTTAACAATTAACAACTCATGGCCAATCCTGTTATATATATCATATATATATATATATATATATATATATATATATATATATATATATATATATATGTATGTATGTATGTATGTTACATTTTATATGTAATATTAAGAGATAAGATCTTGTTTTCTAAAACACAGGCATAATAATAATGTCATTCCTTATTTAAAAATCTTAGTATTGTTATATATCTAATCAGTGTTCAAATGTTGCCAGTTGTCTCATTTTTAAAAATAGTTTATTCTAGTTAGAATCCAAGTAAGGCCTCTTCATGGAAATTGGTTGATGGCTTATAAGTCTCAGACCTTTAACTTCTGGGTTCTTCCTCTATCTCTTTTCCCCTTGTAATTTACTTGTCGAAGAAACATGGATACTTGTTCTGAAATGTTTTTCAGAGTATGTATTTTGCTAATTGAATCTCTCATGTTATTTAACATGTTTCTCCATCCCCTGTATTTCCTATGAATAAGACATCTCTTAACTTTCAAACTGAGTGATTGTGTTGTAGCTGTGTCCAGCATATAAGTAGATTTCTTTTTTTTTTTGAGGGCACAATTCACATTTTAAGACTGATTTTAATCTCAAAATCACGTATCCATACACTTGTTTCCTTTTTGTTGATTTCACTTAAGCTTAAATGCATTGTTTGTAAAACAGGCTATAAACAAATATTTACCGTATCTGTTACAATTAACACACAGGAATAGCTCTTAACAGAAATTCATCAACCTTCCCCATAGTGGTTTTTTTTTTTTATTATAAATACAGATATCAAAATAATCCTGAACATATTTTTGATACTACTAGTAGTCAGCACCCACATAGCTTCAAAAATTAAAACAATTTATGGCAATATTCATTGTACCTGCTATTTGAGACAATTTAAACTGAAAACTCTTTCCCTAAGCAAGATGGATGAAGCATGCCATTTCTTTTGCCTTCTTGAGATTGTCACTCTTTGGAAATGCATCTATGCATGCTTCCATAGCTATCTGACACTTCTCACTGTGCTTTTATCTTATAAACCTGAATTCTTTTTTGAGTACTCCAGGTTGATGTTTAAATGACAGTACCTTAAAAAAAATTTGTGTTGCATTTTTCTTCCTGTTACTTGAAAACATAATAGGTGTATATACATTAAATATATTCTTACCGATATCCAAGTTATGTTTACCAACTGCAATTATTTAATGTGTGGGTATTTTGCATTGTGATATTTAATCAAGACATTAACATGAGTAGAAGATTATTGATTTAAGATCAATTTGAGATCAAAAAATTAATTGTTACATGTTTGTCTTTCTGGTTGCTGTGGAAGCTTCATATTTTCTTTGGACATCATTAGATGTCTTAGCTCTTGGAGTACAACTTTAATGCTATAGGAACTTTGCTAACAGTGGAATGCTCCGTACATCCACTATTCCACTGGAATTACTTATTCCATTCATATTAATTTTGCTTACAAATCTAACCGATGGAGCTGCTTCTGGGTATTTAGGTCCACATTCTACTTTCAGGCTATATGTTGTGTATTCATAATTTGTCCTTGGTGGTCCAATAATCATGCCTGTTCACCTTGTTAAGTGCCCTATCTTCATCATCTTCAAGGCCCCCAGCTAACCATACCATCACCTACTCCTTTTTGTCCTTCTTTAAGCCCTTCCAATAAGCAAAAATTACAAGGAACTTTAACTCCAGTGGAGACTGCCATTTCTCCTGCAGGCCCATACAGCCAGCCACCTGTCTCATTTTTTAAAACAATTACGGTAGACAATTTGAGTTTTAATCATCAAGTACAATCAATTTCCATTCATTGTGATCACTGGCATATTTTTGCTTCTTTCTATAATCTTATTTTGTGGTTCCTATTTACTATTTCTTTATTTAATTTTTGTTGGTCTTTCTTTCACTGGACTGAGTTTTCTATATTTTCTCTGTTACTTTCTATATTTTCAGAAATATACATTCTATTTTTAATCTCTTAGTGATTATTCTTGAATTTTCAACATTCATAGCTGAGTTAAAATTTAAGATGAATATATTGACCTCTCAAACAATTGAGTATGTTAGAGCTTTTAACACTAATCTACTCCCTCCCATCATCTCTGATACTGTTTTCTAATATTTTAGTTCTACCTTGCTCTTAAACCTCCAATTTATTCTTCCTTGTCTTTTAAGGCAATATTTATTTGAATTTATTATCATGTTTACCATTTTTTTTTAATTTGTAATTTAAATACTTAACATAATATTGTAAATATATAAACTATAAGTTCATAAAACCAAAACACAGTTTCATGAAGGAATATTTACCCTTACTACCTGCAGTGCACCCTGGCGTCATCTGTCTCTGCTATTGTTGCCCGTAATTGCTTCTTGCATCCATTTCTTTGAAGATTACCGGTTTTTTCATCTAGACTGTTAGTGGTAAATTTTCCGTCTTTGAAAATAACTTTAGTACACAATTCTAAATTGATGCTTATTTTCCCTCAGCATTTTAGAGAGATTATTCTATTACCTACTGACATTTCTAATTGTTCAGTTTATACTACCTATGTGCTGTCCAATTGCTATTCTTTTATCTCTTAATTGCTTTTAAAGTTTTCTCTTTATTTTTTGGCTTATTTTACATTTTTGAAACAGTTTTTCTAGGTGTATATTTTTATTTCTATTTGGGAATAGGAATGATTCCTATTCTTTAATTTGCAGAATTTAACACTGGAAAATGTTCATCTATTTTCTTTTGGAATACTGCTTGCTCCCCATTCTTTCTGTTCTGTTTTCTAAAACACCTAATAGATGTATGTTGGACCTTCTGATTCTATTCCCTCTTAACCACTTCTTAATTTCCACCTTTTATCTCTCAGTGAGGTATTTAGGGTAGTTTCTTTAGATCCATATTTTAGTCTACTAATCCTCTCTTCCTCCATGTCATCTTTGCTACTGGACTTTAATTTTGGTGACTACATTTTTTATGCCTAGAGGTTGTTTCTTTTTCAAATCTATCTGTTCTTTGGGTGTAGTGTCCTTTTACTGTGGTTTCTATGCCTTCTTTTATCTATGTAACAACTGTAGTAATATTTTATGCCCTTTCAGATTGTTTTCTTTTATGTGTACATATTCTCAATATGTCAAGTCTGCATACTGACTCTCTTTCATGGCTGGTTGTTTCTTTGTATGACTTGTCATTTTTTATATTTAGAGGAGTTCTGAGTTGTGTATGTTCATCTTTGGAGTGATTTTATAATTGCTTCTTGCTGTCACTGAAGTAGAAACAAATTTAGGTCACGTTTTTTGTATACATTTCTTGGCTTGGAGTTGCTGTGCTACATTGATAGTATAAATTCATATCCCACACCTGCTCCTGGAAGTTGGCCATTTTGATTTCACAGAGTTAACCTTTTTGTTTTTCTTTCATTCACTATCTAGGCAGATAGAAAACTTTCTTGCTACTTCTCTGGGACAGGATTTTTCTTATCCCCATGTTAAGACAGAGCTATCCCTTCAGTGCTCTAGGCCATGTGAAGTGTAGGTAATTCAGTTCCCTGCTGTGCAATCTGCAGAAACATCTTCTGTTCCTCTCTGAACTATCCTGGCATTACTGTCCAGCTTTGAATTCCTTTTTCTTTTCTGGCACCAGAGGACTTTTTAATTTATAGGGCTTTTTATTTTAATAATCAATTCGTTTTAACTTTAGCATGTCTTATGTATTTTTATAACAGGACAGAAGCCTGTCCACTTTAGCTCAATCTGCCTTGTTTTCCGAAGTTGATAATAAATTTAATAGTTTTTTACTATGGGAGAGTGTGAATTTTAAATATCATAAATTATTTATACAATAGAAAGCTATTAGGATATGTTGCAAAATTCTAAGGTATCTATTGCCCTGTGGAAGTGTTAGCTAAGTGTTATATCTTTGTCGTGTGATTTTTTTTTTTCTGTTATTTTCTTTTAATTATAATATAGACTCTGGATTAGTGCATTTCCTGACTCATATGAATAAGGAAGATCAAAGTGACAAAGAACAGACTTTAGAAGCTGAATTTTTGGTAACAGAAATTCATTCTAGTAAAAACACCTGTGTGTTACCTTCTGCCCATTCAGCTGTCAGCCTGTCCAGTGAGCAGAATACAACTTTTCCTGGTATTGTTCTTTACTTTTTTCATTTACACTCTTATTTTATGATATACTGAAAAATATATTGTAACAATATACTCTTGTTACTGAATAGTATTCACTAGGAATATATTTATGAAGGATTTGTGAAGCCACTTTGCACTATTTATAAATTTGGGTGAAGGGAAATTAAAAATTGCACCATTCACATGAAGAACTATGTCATCTAAAGATATACTGCAAGCATGTATCATCTCTGTGTAGCTTATTAATGTTAAATATATAATTGGAATTACTGTAATATTTGATTTTTATAAAAATTGAGAAATTCAACCTCTGCCAATTATGAGAAACTTGAATTTTAATGTGAAAACAAAATAATGGACATAACTTATTGAGCCTCTGCCATGTGCCAAACTAGATTTAGATGGTCAATAATGATGATTTTAAACTGTTCACAATGTTTTGCAGTCATTATTAAAAATAAGATAAGCAGTAAAGGATGTTGTTTATAAATGCCATTGCTATCATTTAAATAAAAGCTATTAAGAAGTTGGTATTAAATCTTATAATGTTTTTCTCTTAGTTCTTTCTAGACTCCATTTGTATTTTAGGTGATCATATGGGGATAATCATTTCCATTTCACAGAGTTGTTGTGAAAACTGAGTATTATATATGAAGCATCCAGCTGAGAATATGTTTGTTTCCTACAGGTTCTTAGTCATCAGAGGCTTTCCTCTTCCCTCTTCTGGGAGGAAAATGACAGATGAGGTTAAAGAGGTTATAGAGGATTCTAATTGTGTCTGAGAGGTTTAAACTCCATTTATACTTGGGACTCATTGGAGAATTCTGAGCAGAGAAGTAAAATGAGTTTTATTTTTAAATGAGGATGTTTTGAGAAAGACTAGAATGGAGGTATAGATCAGTTAGTGAGTTGTTAAATTCATCTGAGTTGTGAAATAATGAATACCTGGTCAGTGCTATGGGAAGCGTAAAGAATACATAGGAGACATTCTGAATAGGCAGCTGATGGTACTCACTAAGTAGATAAAGGAGGAGAAGGAGAAAATAAATCTCTCGTGTTATCAGACTGTAGGAGAAAGGGTATGATTAGATCTGATGTCAAACAAATGTAACAGTTTAAGATGATGCTGGAATATGTAAGTGGCCATATTTAGGCCCCAGGTTTTGACAGTAAAGTGGAGCTTACTGAGAGGTTTAGGCTTGAAAAACAGACATAAGAGCCTCTTAATTATATAAGACTTAGAGCAAGTTTGTCCAACCTGTGGCCCATGGACTGCATGCAGCCCAGGACAACTTTGAATGAGGCCCAACACAAATTCATAAACATGAACTATGAAATTTTTTTTTTTTTTTTAGTTCACCAGCTATCATTAGTGCTAGTGTGTTTTATGTGTGGCCAAAGACAATTCTTCTTCCAATGTGGCCCAGGGAAGCCAAAATGTTGGACACCCCTGATTTAGAGCGTTCATCTGTTCTCTCCAAGAAAAATGGAAAAAGGGGCCCTTGAGCCATCCCTCTTGCTCAGGCCTGCTTCCACCTCTTGGGAGTGGACTTCTACTAGTTTTACTTTTAATAAATTACTCTTTCACCTCTGTAAAATATAAAAGAAATGGGGAAGCCGGGATGGCTCAGTGGGTTAAGCACTCGCTTTGCAGACAGGGGCCAAGAATAGAATCCTGGCCCCGGCCGGTGCAGAACCATATGCTGAACTGGGGTTGCGTCCCGTGTAGGAGGCCCCCAGCCCAGTTCCCGCCCTGTGCAGTCCCCGCCCACCTGTGTGAACTAAAACCATGTCAAAAACTGATGACGTACAATTATGGAGACTGCTCTGGGCCCTCCCCCTTCTCTCTGTTTCTATTTCTCTCTGTGTCTGTCAAAAACAATAAAAAAGAATAAATTGGAAAAGGAAAAGGAAAAAAGGGGAGATATCAAGGAAGCAGCCAATGAAATGTCACCCCTTAGAGAGCAAGGGGAGCCTGCCCAGTGAAGGAAATGGATGAGGAGGCTCTGTTGAAGGTATTTTCAAGAAAAACTGAGTGGCTGGCTAACAGTCTCACCAGCCACCAGAAAGTGTAATATCAAGAGTAGAAGAAGCTAGGGCAATAAAAAAAAAGAAAGAGAATTAGAAGGCAGGTTGGGACAAAGACAGGCTCAGATGCTATAAGTATAGATTACTTAAGAATTCTGATTTGTCTGTTTTGTTCTTTAAGTTCCACATATAAGTGAAATCAGATGGCATTTTGTCTGGCTTACTCCATTCAGCACAATACTCTCTAGGTCCATCCATGTTGTTGCAGATGGCAAGAGTTCATTCTTTTTTATGGCTGAGCAATATTCCATTGTATATATGTACCACCTCTTTATCCACTCATCCACTGAAGGACACCCAGGCTGCCTCCACATCTTGGCCCTTATAATGATACCACAGTGAACATAGGGGTGTACCCGCAGAGCCATCCCAGCTTCCCCGAGGCTTTTCTTAATAAATTTAATCAGTTGATTTTAAGGACTCAAATGCCCACTCTGGTGATGTAAGATAATGTAAAATCCTTGATTTGTAAAATTAAATTAAACAAAACATGTTTAAGAAAGCAAAATTATTTAATATTTAAAACATGTGGATTTATAAGTCTTAGGGGCACAGTATAAGAAAATCTTAACAAGAAAATGTTTTTGATAAGACATGTCAGAACACTGTTCCCTGTATTAACTCAATTCTCTTTGAGGGTTAAACATAGAAAATTGAGTAGATTAAGTGTTTTGCTTTAAAGACATGTAGCTACTATTAAATAAGGTTTAAAATTTGTTCTTTGAGTCATATTCTCCCAAGTAAAGTCTTCTTGGATTTAAATTAGGTATTTTTCCCAAAGGAATTACTTTTAGATGATTAGGGTTTTGTTTTGTTTTTTAATAGTTGTTTTATTAATTGCACTCCAGTATTCTAGACTGTACTGAAGCAAAGAAAGATTACCTCCTAAAATGTATTATTCAGAATACTGTAGATAGAAAAGTAGGCATCTTAAAATGTGGACTATATTCACTACCAAATAGCATATTCAAGAGGAGGATAAATATATACTCTACGCATATATCTTCAAACCAATTTAATGTGCTCACTTCTGCAGCACATACACTAAAACAGTTTGGAGGCTTAAAAATAACTTTAATTTCTGGGTATATAATTTCTTTTTTTTTTTTTTTTTTTTTAATATATTTTTATTTATTTATTTTTGACAGAGAGAGAGAGAGAGAGAGGTACAGAGACAGAGAGAGAACTGAACTGGGGGAGCTCCCAGTTCAGCACATGGTTCCACACGGGCCGGGGCCGGGATTCGATCCTCGGTCCCCGGCGCTGCAAAGTGAGCGCTTAACCCACTGAGCCATCCCAGCTTCCCCTGGGTATATAATTTCTAAGGTTAATAATTAACGGTACAAAGTATAAGTGACCTGAAAATTTTTTTTTATAATGTTTCTGTTTTTTTTTTTAAGGTGTGAATAACAGTGATGAGTTATTTGAAAGGTAAATATCTTAAGAGTAATTCAGTTTTACTTAAAGTTGGGTAAAAATTATATTTTCTGGAAATTTTGTTGTTCATATGTATGTGAACTATGTTCTTTATGGATTAAAGGAATACAATTCCCATTAGGAATGAGTTGTGTTAAGAAACTGAGGATTGTGATACCCTTTACTGTTTTAGTATAGATACTTAGAATACTATAGACCACGTTGGCTACATTTTCTTTTATTACCGGTACATATATATTAAATTTCAGCATGCAGGACAGGTAGAAGTTGTCACCTGGGCTTTACGTTGCTTTTTTAAGAGTGAGTACAAAATCATCAATTACTGATTAGTCCTTTCCACTGCAGATTACTGGAATTAAAGAAATAGAAGGAACAGTAGTTATACGTTTATCATTTTCTGTTCACTTATACTCTCAGAGGGCAATAGCTTTCTTTACATGTTCATTTTTGCTTAATGTAATTAAGTTGTAGATGCTGACTTACATTTCTCAAATTGCATTTGCAAATGAAGTGTTTCAGTAGATCCACTTCAGATGACTGGACTGACGGATATTGCAGACATTATTGATGACCTTTTAACAAAAGATGGAGTTTCCAAGGAAGAGTTGGGCTTAACGGAACAACAAGCTAGGAGTATCTCCAGGTAATCATTGACTGATTAATTTTTAACCCATTTAAAATGTTTATAGCTCAAGAATATTAAAAAATGGCAGTATTTTAATGTGACTGTTATGAAACATTCAAAGCTTAGATTATTTTCTTCATAAATACTTTTGATGTTTGGGTCATTCCTCCCCCTTCCCCAATAAAATATAGACTGGCTTACTTATACAGCACATTGGTATTGTGTGAGTCTTCCCAAGGTCTCATCACTCTAAGTGCAATATAAATTCAATCCTATTTCTTCTTAGAAGTAATTAATGATTTAGTTCATGATTTAGTACTTTATCCTAAATATTAACCCTTGGAATACATTTTAAATAACTTTTCCATGGACATTAGGTTAAAATGTTTTTCCTTGCAGCCTTTCCTGGGCCAAGAACTGGTTTCCGATAGGATAAGGGCTGGCTGTGCTACCAGTGGTTCCTTGAAATACATGTACCACTTGGCTTATTTATATAAGATAATTTTTTTTTTTTTTGAGTGGCTAATCAAATGCGAGCCTTTATTGGGGGGGTAGGCTCCCGGGCTACATTGTTCGGTCCGAGGAAAAAGGTCTGGGCCAAAGAGTGCGCGCACGGGGAAGGGAGTGAGGGGGTTAAATAGGGCTCTGGGGTCGGGGAGAGGCAGATCCTATAAGATAATTAACATTATGAATAGCAGCTATCTTTATTTCCTAGTTCAGTTCCACCTACTGCCTCAATGAAAACGAAGAATAATTGAACTTACAAGGTTATTACCAGGAAATAGTGTCAAAAAAAAAAAAATCTCAATTTCTTTTCAATAGTGGAATTATCTGCTATATTACAGCTTCATATCAAGATCATGCAAACCCTAACTTACTTATAAAACTTTTAGTTACCTTCAATCACAAATACAGGAATTTTTATTCTTTTTTAATTTAATGATTATGTTATAAATATTTCATAAATAATGTATTAAATGTCAAGAATTTCTACTCTTGAATGGAGATAAAACTATAAAAATGTATGATCAATTATATCCAAATCCTATAGGAGCTTGGGGAATCAGTCAGTCAAAGACAGTTTCACCAGGTAATTATATTTGAGCTTTATTTCAAAAGGGCAGTAGACATTCATTCATGTGGCTTATAACTGGAAGAAAGGGTATTCTAGACAGCAAGAATATAATATACAAAGGTGAGAATGTAATATAGGGGTGGTCAGTAGAGGGCAGGGCATTCGATATAACTGGAGCTTATACATTGGAAGGAGAAAGAGGGTCCATCTGGGTGTGCTGGCTGTCAGTGGGGACCAGAGGCACCTGAGTTACCTTATTATCTACAAGCAGTAGGGGGTTAGCAAAGGGCTTTAAACTAAAAATGGGAGCCATTAGAGGTCTTATTACTTCCGTAGTCTAGACATGAGATGGCTCAGAATGAAAAGTGTAGGGTAACAAGCATGAGAAAACCTGGAGACTGTCAGGAGAAAGTGAAAATTATTTTCTCCGCTTGGATCACTGAGTTGATGGTGATTTCTTTAGCTAAACAGAGAATGTAGTTCTAGAAATAAGGTGCCAGGAGAACATTCAGTTGGTAATATTCATTGGTACATTTGTTTTAGGTCCTCCCAGGAGCAGATGACAAAGTGACATTTAGATGAGCAAGAGATTTGGAGAAACACCTGTCGGGGGGAGGAGGGAGCCAGAAGGCGGAGACAGCTGTCAGACTGCAGTGCCCGTGTGGATGTCTCCCTGTGTTAGGGGTCTCCAGGATCACCCCAAGTTCAATGAATTCACACAGAGGGACTCACAGGACTCAGCATATGGTTGTACCCTTGGCTGTGACTTATTACAGTGAAAGGACACAAAGCAAAGTTAGCAAAGGGAAAAGGTGCATGGGCTGGAGTCCAGAGGAAACCAAGCACAGCTTCTAAGACTCCTTTCCCAGTGGAGTCACACAGGACATACTTAATTCTTCCAGCCACAGATTGTGACAATGCATGTGAGATGTTGTGTACCAGGGAAGCTTGTAGACAGTCATTGCCCAGGGAGTTTACTGTGGGGCCAATCAAGTAGGCACCAACTGCCTGGCACATACCGAGTCCAGACTCTCAGAAGGAATGCAGGTGTTCAGTATAAACCACGTCATTTGTATCCATGGCTCATCGTCCATTTAGGAGGGTGTCCTCTTCACACAATGGGTGACGAGTCTGCCCCAGATCCCCATCTCATACCACCTGTTTGCTGGAACCACTCTCAGTACTACTTGTATTAGTTCTTATCTTCTAAGAAGCAGAAGCTAGATGGGATTAGATGTACACAAAATTTACTGAAAGAAATGTATGTGAGGGGAAAGGGGAAAAGAACAAGTGGGAGAGGCAACAGACCACAGTGCAGGTCTGATCCCTCCTTGTGAAGTAAAGAGGGTTGAGTAAGTAGAATCTCAGAGTATAGTGTAGTTCTAAGAAAGTTTCAGGGAAGCCGGGATGGCTCAGCGGGTTAAGCGATCACTTTGAAACCCTGGGGACCGAGGATCGAATCCCGGCCCCAGCCTGTGCGTACCCATATGCTGAACAGGGGTGTGCATCCCGAATGCGGTAAGGCCCCCAGTTCAGTTCCAAAAAAAAAAATACACCATTTTGACACATTGGTTATTTTGTGCAGTGTACACTTGAAAAACAGCAAATGCAGGCTTTCTCTCAACTCCCCTTATCTGACTGAAGACCGATCCTCTAAAAAAAAAAAGAAAGTTTCAGCTGGGTCATTGGTGAGAACAAGCCAAAGTCACCCATCAGAGGCAGCCTGTGTCTTGCAGGAATAGGCCAGCCACATCCCTTCCTGCTCTGTCATTAGCTTGGGCCAACTCCTGGGAAGTATGGCATGGGCATGAACAGGAGGCTAGATCCAAAAGGACAGTATTTTATTTTATTTTTTTAAAGATTTATTGTTTTTGATAGTGAGACAGCAAGAGGGGGGAGGGCCTAGAGCAGTCTCCATAGTTGTACATCATCATTTTTCAACATGGTTTCGTTCCACACAGGTGGACAGGGGCCACGCAGGGCAGGAACTGAGCTGGAGGCTTCCCATATGGGAGGCACTCCCCCTCAAGCTATGAGCTGAACTGAGGGGCGAGAACAGAAGTAGAGGCCTCCTGCATGGGAAGCACACCTCAGTTCAGCATATGGGTCTGCATGGGCCAAGGCTGGGATTCAGTCCTTGGTTCCTGAGGCTGCAAAGCAAGCACTCAACCCACTGAGCCATCCTGGCCTCCCCAAAAGGATGGCATTTGAGAAGTCGTTCTGTATTACCAAGGTTCAGAAGTGAATGAGATACTTGTAGTGCAGGAATAGATTATAGGTGAAGAAGTCCAAAGCAGGACATTTAAAGACATTAATATTGAAGTGGTAAGCACAGAAGAAAGGAGCCAGTGTAGGAGTTTGAATAGTGTTTTGAGTGTTAGAAAAAGATCCAAGTAAAGGAGTTTAAAGCAAAAAGGAAAAGCCAATTGTATCAAATGTTATAGAGGAGTCCAATAAGATAAAGACTGAAAAGGCTGTTGGTGGCCTTTCTGAGGTCATTTTTAGTGGATTTCAGGGCACAGGGAGCAATTTAAAGATCATAAGTATAAGCTACTTTTCAAAAATGGGGCAAAAATCTTTCCTAGGGGAAAGCCGGGACGGCTCAGCGGGTTGAGCGCTCGCTTTGAGGCCATGAGGACCGAGGATCGAATCCCGGCTCCGGCCCAGGCAGGACCCACGTGCTGAGCTGGGGAGTTCCCACAGTTCGGTTCTCTAACTGTCTCTGTCTCTGTCTCTCTCTCTATCTGTCAAAAGTAAAATAGAAATAACTATGCATTGAA
>PVKE010014230.1:0-35310 GCA_004027555.1 Craseonycteris thonglongyai
CCCACCTGTGGAATGAAACTATGTGGAAAAACCAATGATGTGCAACTATGGAGACTGGTCAGGGCCCTCCCCCTTCTCTCTGTCTCTGTCTCTGTATCTCTCTCTCTCTCTGTCAAAAGCAAAAAAAAAAATTAAAAGCTCTCTTCCATTGGCGTCTGGGACAGTGGCTCTTCTTCCGCCTATTGGACTGCTCCTTCTATGCCTCTTTTGCCAACCCTCTTCTTTCACTCATCTAAAAAAAATTAGCTGTTCTCTCAAGAGTCTGTCTTTGATCTTCTACTGTTCTCATTTCATATAACCTCTATGCTGTTAGGGCCCTTGGTCTGAATTACTACCTATCTATACACTGACTCCTTGCAGACCTTTATCTCTAGGTTAGCACCTTGTTGTTGGTATCTCTATCTGGATAACCCAAGCTTCCTTAAATTTAAAAGGCCTAAAACTGGAAGTTCTTTTTTTTTTTTTGAAGATTTATTTTACTGATTTTGACAGACAGAGAGAGATAGAGACAGAGAGAAGGGGGAAGGCCCAGAGCAGTCTCCATAGTTATACGTCATCAGTCTTTGACATGGTTTCATTCACACAGGTGGGCGGGAGCCGCACAGGGTGGGAACTGGGCTGGGGCCTCCTGCATGGGAGGCACGCCCCAGTTCAGCATGTGGGTCCACATGGGCCGGGGCCAGGATTCAATCCTCCTAAAATTGAAACTTCTACCCTGGTTGTGATGCAGTGGAAACTGGTACCAGACTAGCCACCCACCTCTTCTTTTTTAAATCACTAACCTGGACAAAATGTATGAGATAACTGTTTTAGGCAGCACTAGCCTGTGGTCCCCAAGTGAAGAGAATCTCAAGAGGTCAGGCCTCAGTGTTACTCTGACTGGATCTCAGAGCATTTCCTGACCAGGAAGCAGTACGCGGGAGGACCAGCTGAGCTGAGCAGGCAGATTGGTGTTGGGGGCAGTGCAGCTGAAATCCGCAAGGCCGTAGGGCACTGGAGAGGAGGGGGCTCTGCAAAAGGAGAGCTCCAAAATCCTCGTGGACATCTATGGATATGTGGCTAAGAGCAGGGCTGTACATGCATAAGGTAAGGCTACTCAAGGATTACCAGATACCAGCTTCTGAAAGCTGAGAGAGATATTAGAGATTATTCTTAACTTGTAAAGATTTACTTCATTGTTTTGAGAGAAGGTGGGGGGGGAGTTGGGGGGCAGAACAGTCTTCATCATTGTGCATCATTAGTTGTGACACGGTTTCATTCCACACAGGTGGATGTGGGGCCGTGCAGGAACCAAACTGGGGGCCTCCCGCATGGGAGGTGCCACCACATTTCAGCATGTGGGATTTGATTCCTGGACCTTGCAGTTGCAAGGCAAGCACTCAACCTGTTGAATGATCCCAGGATATTAGAGTTTAAGCAGGAGTTCTGGCTCAGCCTGATGTACTTTGTTAGTAACACCTCAGGCATCCAGCTGGGACACCCGAAAGATCACATTTTAGAGGTACCATGTTCTAGAGCAATATTTCTCAGATTGTTGTCCACAGACCAGAAGCATCAGCATCACCTGAAAATTTATTTGACGTACTGGGGGAAATGCAAATTCTAGGGTCCCATCTCAGATCTACTAGATCAGAAACTCAGAGAAGCCCAGAAAAATGGTTTCAAGAAGCTGTTCAGCTGATTCTTATACATGCTAGAGTTTAAGAACCACGAGACCTGCCCTAACAATGCTAAAACCAAGCCTCGACAAGATCTGCAGGGAACAGTTTGAAGGTTGAACACACTAAGTTAGAGGGAGTTGGGAAGACACTTTGGGCTTCCAAAAGACCTACTGCAACAAAAGTGGAGTGGGGGGAAGCCTACACAAGTTCAAAGTAGCCAGGCAACAACTGCCCACTAAAACAAAAATCAAAACGAAGAGAAAGATAACAGAATCCAGAATTCCTACAGTGTATCTCACCTGTAGCCCCCACTATTACAATAAAAAAATTACTAGACATGCAAAAAAGAATAGGGACACAAAAATAGAAAATAAAAATTGATCTTAAGATTACTCAGATATTGGATTTAGTAGAAAAGACATTAAGGCAACTATTGTAATGATATCAAAGAATTAAAGGCAATTATATTTAAAATGAAGAAAAATATGATCTTAATGAGTAAATAAGTAAGGAATAGACAGAATTTCAGCAGAGAAATGGAAACTATAACAAAAAGCCAATGCAAATTCTAGAACTTTTCAAAATAAAATAAAATTCACTAGAGGCTTAATTTAACATCAGGTGGAAAGCGACAGAAGAGTTAGTAAACCTGAAGGTCAATCAGTAGAAATTATCCAATTTGAAGAGCAGAAGATTGAGAAACACAAATAGATCCTCAGAGACCTGTGGGGTCCTATCAGACTTATATGTAATTGGTGTCCCAAAAGAAGAAGATAATGAGAATGAGACAGAAAAATAATTGAAGAAATAATGGCCAAAAATTTCCCAAGGTTAGTGAAAATGTCAACTTAAATCCAAGAAGCTCAGTGAACCTCAGGCAATATAAATAGAAAAAAAGACACACCTAGGTTCATCATTGTCAGATTGCCAAAAAAAATACAATAATAAAAAGAAAACGTTGAAAGCAACCAGAAAAGAATGACATATTACATAGAAGGCAACAACTATACGGCTATGATCAACTTCTTGTCACCAATCAGAGAACAGAAGACAATGAACATTTCTGTCTACATCCTGATCTATAAGACAGGACCAATAATAAATATATCTGTGGAGATTTTTTTAATTGCACAGAAATATTCTTCTCCTCCTCTATAACAGGGGTTATGCTATAATCACAAACATCCTTCAAATCTCAGTGACCTACAAGTGCAAGGCGTGCTGGAAGTCAGGGACGCTCTGCTATGTTGTTCTCACTCTAGAGCCCAGACTAAAAGTGCAGCTCCACTCTGGAGTCCTGCCAGTTGCCATGGCAGAGGGAGGGAGCCCGACGAATTCTGTTCTAGTTCATAGTTCTTAAAATCTCCTAATTTCCAAAGCTTCCCTCATTTCACTGGCCAATGAGGTCACATGACCACATCTACCTTTAAAGAAGATCACAAACTTTATTCTATATTCAGAACTAGATGTGATAGTCATTGTTGCTAATGTTTAACTATTTCTGCTGCTGCTTTTGAGCACAGGGCTGAATTACAGTCCTTGCCCCTTCGGGATTGGTGTGGCTGTATGACACCTGGGCAGAAGCTTTGAGAGCCCAGACACAACTAACCGCATTCCCTTTCCACCGCTGTAATAATGATCCCTCCATACTGCTTTGAGGTCCATATTGAAATGAAGCCTCCGTTATCCTGTGTTTTTATGTGACTGTGAGGAGCAGAGTTCCATGGACAACATGCATGGGACATGTGGCAGGAGCAAGGAATTATTTTGGTTGTTTTAAGACACTGAGATTTAGGGGTTGTTTCTTGTCACAGCATAACCTAACCTGCCCTGACTAATATACTGCCTTATAGAATCATTGTGAGATTAAATGAGACAACATATGTATTTTTTTTAAGATTTATTTTATTGTTTTTGACAGACACAGAGAGGGACAGAGACAGAGACAGAGAGAAGGGGGAGGGTCCAGAGCAGTCTCCACAGTTGTATGTCATCAGTTTTTGACATGGTTTCATTCCACATAGGAGGGTGGGGGCCACGCAGGGCAGGAACTGGGCTGGGGTCCTTCTGAATGGAAGCACACCCCAGTTCAGTATATGGGTCCGCACGGGCCAGGGCCAGGATTTGATCCTCAGTCCCTGGGGCTGCAAAGCAAGTGCTTAACCTGCTGAGCCAGCCCAGCTTCCCCAGTGTTTGTTTGTTTGTTTTATTGTTTTTGACAGAGACAGAAAGAGACAGAGACAGAGACAGACAGAGAGAAGGAGGAGGGCCCAGAGCAGTCTCCATAGTTGCATGTTATCAGTTTTCAACATGGTTTCATTGCACACAGGTGGGCAGGGGTTGCACAGGGCAGGAACTGGGCTGGGGGCCTCCCGCATGGGAGGCACACCCCCTTGAGCCAAGGGCAGAGCCAGGGGGTGAGAACCGAATGGGGCGGACCTCCCACATGAAAGACATGCCCCAGTTTAGCATATGGGCCTCAAGGGTCAGGGCTGAGACTCAATCCTTGGTCGCTGGGGCTGCAAAGCGAGTGCTTAACCCACTGAGACATCCTGGCTTCCCTGACAATGTATGTTAAGTGCTTGACACATGGTTAACTCCAATATAGTGATTATCATTTTTAGTCAAATCCACATAGTAACTTCTTAACTACTGGTCTCTGACCCTTTCCGGTACTTCATCTACTCTCCTGCCACCAAAGTGATCTTCCTAGAATGTTAATCTGATCATTTAATTTTCTTATTTGAAATCCGTCAGTGTCTCCTAACTTATCAAAGACCTAAATTCTCCAGCAAGGGTCGAGCCCTTCCATGGCCTGGACCTTGTCTGCCTCTCTAGCCTCATCTCCCACTAATTTCCTAAAGGTCCCCTGCGCCCCAGCCACATTAAGCAACCTCATGCTCATATTCATATCATCCCAAGTGCTGTTTTCTCTGCACAGAGTGCCCTTCCTTCCCTCGCCCAGTAGGCAAACTGCTTATCACCCTTCAAGACAGCTTAAAGGTCACCTCTTCTCTACTCTGAGTCTACCCGGATACACTCAATAAGAGTGAGCTACAGTCCTCTACTGTGCACTAATTATTTGTTTGCTTGTCTATTTTTAGTAGACTGCGGTCCTCAATGGCACAGTCTAATCTCTATAGCCCAAGTGCCTAGCACTGTGCCTGGCATGGGCCAACCATGTGTTTAACGTCTCTATTGAAAGAATGAATGCATGAGAACTTATTGAAATTCTGTTTCTAATACAATTCATTAATTAGAACACACCAAGGTGGGTAAAGTTTCCTTTTTTTTTCTTAGCCACAACAGAACCTAAGCATGGAAAAGATTTTCAAAATAAAGCAGTGCAAATTATGGTAAGTTGTAATTCAATATTTTTTTATTTTGAAGATTCCAGTAGTGATCCCAAGATTCAATATTAAGTTTTCACAAAAGTGATAACATAATATAATGAGTAATATTTGTTACACTAAAGGTGTATTTTATGTTTTGTCATTTTGACTACTTGAGGTACTTTATATGATATTTTTGATATAGCAAAAAAAGAACTATCAATTAATAAAATATCTCAGGAATATATGTCTAATTGCCTTCTTTTTGAACATCTGCAGTCACTCTTCTGGAAGATTTGCTGCCCTTTCTATGGCAGACTTCTACTGTGTTTTTTAATTGCATCTTTCTTGAGAGCTCTTGTCTCTCTTGCTAAGAATGATTGCTTTTTCCTGTTAAAATTTCAGAACCTTTTACCTATACCTCCACCCTAAAATTCCTAACCATTGCCAAGGCAGGAGTTGAGAGATAAGGGAGGTATACAATAATTACTAAGTAAAGGAATCTTGAAATCTGGGTATGAATCAACCTGTATTCACCTGTGTATAGTAGAATACAGATACCCAGAGTGACTTGGAGAAGGTACAGTATTCAGATAGGAAACTGTCTGTGCAGGTTAAGTCTTCAGAAAAAAAAGAAAGAAAGAAAACATGACTAATAAAGAGACCAGGGTAGCTCCCAGTTAAAGAAAGGCATGACTCAAGACTTTAAAACTTCTGAAAAAACTCGGAGCACCACCCATTCAGGCCAGTCCTTCGACTTGGGAGGTGGAGGTGACTGCATTTAGCAGAGGGGAGGAGAGGGTGGAAACTCAGTTCTGGGAAGGCAAAAGGACATGTTCAAAAATACTCTCTTCCCACACACCAAGAACACAGGCTTTTTTGACCCTGTCCCCCAAAAAGGCAAAAAGGGCTTCAGTCATAGTTGGTCATTTCAAAGAGAAAAATTTTAATTCCACAAAGAGTGGAATTGAGCAATAGCACAAGCCATGTTGACATTGGTTAGAAAACATATCATGTGATGTGGTAAGTATACCAACATAGATTTAAATAAGTCTGCTGAATTAGCAAGGGGACCAATCCAGTGTTCAGTGTATTGTGTATGTGAGAAAACATGCTCCCAATTGAAAATCAACTTGGAGTACTTGCTGTTTTTCAAATGTGGCACCTTGTGTCTAAGTAGCCACCTCTTTTGAGTGAGTAATACCTTCAGCAGAACCTAGCCAGCCACACAGTGGAGAGGGACTTTCTTCATATTAAACATTTAATGGTCACTGAACAGAAGTGTCCATTTTTATTCTTATAAAGAAACTTACTGAATTAATACAAGGGAACAACAAAAGGAAGGCAGTTTCTGAGGTTAGTTCTTTCTGAGATTGTGTCTAAAACACTCTGAACAAATTATTTTTGTTAGCATTAAAATATACTTTACAGAGAGGCCATTTCAGATCACAATCCAAAGTTAAATAGTATTAACAAGGTGTTCCCAACATTGATCAAATCATATTGATACTGCTGTTGTTGATCTTCCATTTTCTAAACTTGTTTCAGATAATAGACCAGGGGATCTGATCACTCTGTTACTTCAGATGAATATGAATGAACAAAAATAGAAATGATGGCTTCTGTAGAATTATTCACTGGTATTAAATTAGGATTTCAGAGATTGAACATGTCCTCTTCTTGCATTAGGCACTGTTGCATCTGTTGACTCTATGGTATCTTGGAAAGCAAGTCATTACTCTGGTCAATACATACATTTCCCCAACTGAGTGTCTGTATTTTCAAGTTAAAATCTAAATAACTTTTTTCCAGTTTTCGAAGGAGATGAAAGGCCATTTTTATTTTGAATTATATTACCTGAAAATAGCAGTTTTTCCCAACCAGCAAACAATTCCCCTATTGTTTAAAAAATGTCTGAAACACCAAAAACTGAAACCAGTGGTTTAGCTTGGAATTTGGAAGTCCTCTGTGACAGAGAACTAGACCAAGTTGAAAAAATTTTTTTTTTTGCAAGAAAGACCAGAGATCAAGGTAGTCTTTTTTAAATATATACTTGAATAGTATTATGCCTAAAGAGCATGCCAATGTAAGGAGTCAGCAGATTGGTAAGACTGAGGATTAGTAGCTATATAGAGTGGTTTCGATGGATGGTTTGTACTGCTTTTGAACTCAGAGAGTATTTGTGGCTGTGAGTCATGTGGGTCAAGCAGAAGGCAGCATATAGGTAGGGGTGGTGGTGGTGATGTATAGCTTTTAATAACACATTCCCAAATTAGTATTGATTTTGCATGCTTTTAATAATAATGCATAAATCATCTTACATTTTTAAATAATCTTAAAGCAGAAAGGGAAATTTTTATATTGATTACACAAACGCATTAGTTAAAATGTACCACTTGTAGCATGAGGACCATTGGGGTCCCTCATTTAGACCACTTTTTACAAAAAGTGAAGGGTTGGCCTAGCAAATAGATTGATCATGATTTCCAATACTTATAATCATTTAAAACTACAATCTCAAGAGAAATGATAAACTAGAAATCTCCCTATTCAACCACTAGTGACTCTCAAATTTTACTTTATACAAATTTTTGCTCTTGCTTCAAAGTAGCCAGCTTTGTTAGTAGCAAAAGGGACATACGCCAGCATCTCAGTGGTCCTTTTCTATAGGCAAGTAAATTCTGTCTACTTTCAAAGGATAGGCTACTTCTACCACCACACACTATAACTGTATGCAAAAAGAAGAGTATATTTGAGTAAGTTCCCAGAATACATAGACCCTTGTAAAAAGTTCTTAGCAGGAGCAAGGACTATTCCAAGTACATTGTAAAGGGTGTCCCAAAATTCACGCAAGAAATAATTTTGATAGAAAACACAGGTTTATAATTAAAAATTGTAAATTTTCATTGCTCAACAATAAAAACGTGTTGTTCTTTCATGTAGCGCTCCATTTTTAATAACCCTGAACTGTCAGCTGTCACACTGTCTTTTTTTGTTGACACAAAATTCAAATCTTGCATTAATTTTGGGACACCCTTTACAGCCTCATGATGACTTATCTGAATCCTCCACTCAAAGCTTACTCTGGATGGGAGGCTCAGATTGAGACTGTAAAATTGTTACAAGGGTACTTCCAAGGATCCCCACCCAAGACTTCTACTGGACCATGCAGTTGGTCTGGTTAGATCACCAGACTTTGAGCAGGCACCAGTGATTTTCTGCCTTAAATGTATGCAAATCAACCTTTTAAGTTTCCCTGTCATTACCTCACAAAGAGGCCCATTACATTTTCAGAAAGTTCTGAATCAGTGGTTCCAAACCTCCTTTATTGGAATCTCCTTATTAGTCACTTAATTTGGGCTTTTAGTATTATTAAGTGAGAAAGCTACATAATGGCAAAAAAGTTAACCTAAAATTGAGAATTAACTTGTAAATTGTTAATCAACATTATCTATAGATATATTTTTTAAATAATTATATATATATTACTTTTCAGGCAAGATTTGAAGACCTGCATTTTTTAAGGTTCTTTTGGTTGCAAATAATAGAAAAAACTCTGGCCAGGAGAGACTAAAAGGCTCCAAGGAAGAGTTGAAGGCCCCAGCTCAGGAAGGGCAGGGTCACCATCAGTGGCAGTTCGTGAATCCACTCTAGGGCATGGACATCACCATGACTCCTGGACTCTCAGTACAACAGTCCAGATTCCCTGGATTTAGAAACTTACCATCCCAGCCTGGTCAGTCATCCATGCCTAGTAGTTGCTGGGGGTCACCTCTGGGTGTCCACTGGGATCAACAGTTGACATTTCACCTTTAAGAATGTTTCTTCCTCCATGAACAAGTCTCTCTGAGAATCTCTAGGAAGCAACTCAGAGCTATCCTTTTCTGGGGACTCACTTAAAATTGGTATTCCCACAGTTTAGGATTCTGTATCTTCTCTGTCATACTTGTCTCTCTCGGTTCCATTCTGCCTTGGTAATCGAAATGAAAGACAGGAGAGTATCTCAACTTACTGTTTTCTTTTCCTTCTGAGATATGAACGTGCCACGGGGACAGGATGATTTAGCAGATGCTTTTCTTTGAACAAAGTTAGGTTTCAGGTCCATAGCAGCAAAGTGAACATATTGATAGGGCTACTTTTCACCGAAAATTTCTATGTAGGAGGGACTTAGTAGGGACAATTTGATTGAAAAGGAAAGATAGAAGATTTCATCTTGAACTACGCTTTTTGTAACAAGTTCAAATCCCAACCCTCCCACCTCGTGTTTTTATGTGTCATGGTAGCCCACCCAAGTTGCCTTTTCTTATTGGTGCACCCATCCCAGATCTGCTTAGTGTTGGCTGCTAATGGCTTATAGACACCTTCTTCTCTGGAATCTACTCTCAATTGAGTAAGTCAACACACCCAAAACGTTACACCCTCCCAGGAGGGGAGAGCTTCATGCCCAAAAACTCATTTAAATTGTGTAGTTTTTCCTGAAGATCTTCACTGTATTCGTTGGCTAGATCTGGGCGGCTTAAGCAACAAAAAATTTTCCTCAGAGTTTTGGAGCTGGGAAGTCCAAGATCAAAGTGTCGGCAGGGTTGATTTTTCCTGAGACTTGTCTCATTGGCACACAGATAGTCGCCTTCTCACTGTGTCCTCACATGACCTTGTCTCTGTGTGTGTGCATCCCCAATGTTTCTTCCCCTTATAAGAACACCAGTTATATTGGATTAGGGCCCCGCCCTTATGACCTCATTTAACCTTAATTACTTCTTTAAAGATTCTGTCTCTAAATACAGTCATATTGGGAGTTAGCAGGGATACAATTTAATCTATGACAGACATTGTACCTATTGTTTTTCTTGATAGGACTTACAAACTGCTCTTGACCAAAACCATAAGAATCTCTCTAGGCTGGGCACCCTGTAAAGTAGGTAGGATTATACAATTTTAATAACTCACAGTTGACATTTAGCTTGAACACCAAATAAGTACTGACCCAGGAACCACCTACTGGCAGATTTAAATATTTCTACTTCCCTAAATGCTCAGTTTGAAGTTCCAATGAGTTCCATAATTAGTATATCAAAGTTGCTTGTAAGGAATTATTTTTATATCTGTGGGATCATTGTTATAGAATATGTTCAAGACCAGATGGAAATAACTCATTCACCTGCTTTTTGGCACCCAATTTAGGGAAAAACAAGTAAACAAACACTGCATACATAGTTGGCTTTAACCAAAATTTTTTCTCCAACTGACATATCAGTCCTCATAGATTAGATGCCATTGTCATGGAAAAAAAGGAGGGAGGTAGGGAGCATTATATGTTATTTAATGAAGATTGAAATTTGAACAAAATTTTATCTGGAAGAGAAAAGAAAGAGAAATCTTGAGACTTAGAGTTTTATCAAACTTCCAACCAATTTTGACTAAGATTCTAAACAATTATATGAACTCTCAGCTCAAAGACAATTTTTTTCAAAAACTGAGAAGCCCTTACCAGATAAAGCTGAGGTGCAAGAAGATAAACTGCAGCTACCTATAATTCCAATATCTATTCTCTATAATTCAAACTTTATCACTTTGAAAAAGGTGGACTTTCATCTGGGCTTGCAGTTTCCCTCCCCTCTAGTTATGTGCCAAAATAAACAGAACTGTTTATATACTGGTATATAAATTGTAATGGTGTTGCACGCCATCAACTGTCACATGATTAAAGTCAGAAAGTATCATATTACCAGGAAGGAGTAGTTTTAAGTATTAACCGAAGACAGAAAACCATTCCCGCTAGCTAAATGCACCGGCCACCACTGGCTCCTCTCCGGCCCAGGCGCACACTGCCTCTCAGCAAGGAACAGTCAGTCCCAGACACCTTATAATGTTCAACACAGACACATGTTTCCTGACTCCAGCATTTTCCTAGTTGGCTCTGTACGCATTTGACTGACAGTACTCAGACGATTTAGTGTTCTGGGTGTTCCTCCTCTGAACACAAAGAGCTCTGTTGTACCTGCTGAGAACCATCTTCGGGATAAAAAGGCTCAAAGTCCATGTTCAAAATTAGCAAATGCTCCAACATTTACGTGTCCCAAATCTAGGTGAACTTTAGGGAATCCACAGTTAAGCAGTCGGAGCAGATGGTAGATTACTTTCATGTAGAAGAAGGTTTTTGGTCCTAGCTGAATCTTTGTCCTCATAAAATCTTTGTAATCTTACATTGACAGGAAGCCAGTTGCCACCAAGAATGGGGAAGAAGCCAGATTTAGTTAACCTTTGGCTTACAGGATCCTGGTTTCCAGAGGTCTATTTGTCTGCATTATCATGACTATGAATAAGAACCCTCCTAATTATTTATGCTGCTACATTTGCTAATAAATGTGAATAAACATATTGACATAAAAGGGTCAAAGTCAGGTTTAAAGTGTGGGAAACCCAGCATCCATATACTGTTGGAGGGAGTGTAAATTAGTATAACTTCCATGAAAGACAACTCAGCAATAGGTATCAACACTGCATGTACATTTTGGCCAAACAATTTCAGGTCTAGAAAATTACACTGAAAATATCTACTCACAGATCTGCAAACTGACACATTCACAAGGATATCCACAGTATTGTTTATAATAGAAAAGTTTGAAAACTAAGTGTTCATTAACAGAAGACCTGTTAAATAAATATGGTAATCCACGCAGGGGTGGCAAACCTTTTGGCGATTGAGTGCCAAAGTTTATGAAATAAGAGTATACACGCTCAACTCGCGTGCCAACCAATCGAGTAAGATAGAGGTATCGATTATTTTTATGTCTATAAGAGCATAAACAATAATTTTTTAAATGGTATTCACAGCTCTGCGTGCTGAAATAATTGCTCCACGTGCCACTTTGGGCACCCGTGCCATAGGTTTGCCACCCCCGACCTACTGGAATACTCTACAGCCATCAAAAAGAATGGGGCAGCTCTTATGTGTTAAAGTAGAAATATCCCCAAGAGACATTGCTAAGTGAAGAAAACCAAGGCGCAGAAAAGAATACAATATTATCATGGGTATTAAAACATACTTCAGAAAATTATCTATATGATATATTATCATATAAGTAATCATACTATAGTTTATGTAAAGATTATTCTAGGAAGATATATAATAAAGTAGTATCGATTAGTGATTTTGGGAGCTCAGTATATGGATGCCTAGGGAGGAAGAAAAAACTTACTTTATATTGTTTATCTTTTTGTCTTTTTTTTTTTTTTTTTTGTATTTTATAACACTTATTAAGAATGAACCTATGTCAGTATTCCTAAACTGCAAAAATGGGGAACTGAAGCATCAAAGTATACACATTAGGGATTACAGACTATAACAGACAAAACATCTTAAATTTTCTTATTGCCTTTATACTAGCAGTCCCCAACCTTTTTGGCACCAGGGACCAGTTTCATGGAAGACAATTTTTTCATGGCGAGTTGGGTACTGTGACTAAGGGGGGTACAGGGGGGATGGTTTCAAGATGATTCAAGTGCATTACATTTATTGTGCACTTTATTTCTATAATTATTACATTGTAATGTATAATGAAATAATTATACAACTCATCATAATGCAGAATCAGTGAGAACCTTGAGCTTGTTTTTTATTTTATTTTTTTTAGATTTATTTTATTGTTTTTGAAAGAGACAGAGAGAAGGGGGAGGGCCCAGAGCAGTCTCCATAGTTGTACGCTATCAATTTTTGACATAGTTTTGTTCCACACAGGTGGGTGGGACTGCTCAGGGAGGGAACTGGGCTGGGAGCCTCCCACATGGGAAGCACACCCCAGTTCAGCATATGGGTTCACACAGACCAGGACTGGGATTTGATCCTCAGTCTCAGTCAGCAAAGTAAGTGCTCAACCCACTGGGCCATCCTGGCTTCCCTGAGCTTGGGTTTTGATATGAGTCTGCAAGCAATTGATTTACTGTGGTCTGTGTGCAGTCAGACCACTCTGCTAATGTTAATCAGTATTTGCAGCTGCTCCCAGTGCTAGCATCACCGCCTCAGCTCCACCTCAGGTCATCAGGCAGTAGATTCTCAAAAGTAGTGTGCAACCTAGATCCCTTGCATGCATAGTTCACAACAGGGTTTGCGCTCCTATGAGAATCTAATGCTGCCACTGATCTGACAGGAAGAGGAGCTCAGGCAGTCATGCAGCTTTTTTTTTTTTTAAGATTTAATTTCTTGTTTTTGACAGAGACAGAGAGACAGAGAGAAGGGGGAGGGCCCAGAGCAGTCTCCATAGTTGCACGTAATCAGTTTTCGACGTGGTTTTGTTCCACACTTGTGGGCGGGAGCTGTGCAAGGGGGGAACTGGGCTGGGGGCCTCCTGCATGGGAGGCATGGCCCCTGGAGCCAGGGGCCGAACCAGGGGGCAAGAACCAAACTGGGGGCCTCCCTCATGGGAAGTACACTGCAGTTCAGCATATGGGTCAGCACAGGCTGGGGCCAGGACTTGATCCTCGGTCCCCAGGGCTGCAAAGCAAGAGCTTAACCTGCTGAGCCATCCCAGCTTCCCTGGTAATGCAGCTTTGATCACTGCTCTGCCACTCACCTCCTGTTGTGTGGCCCAGTTCCTAACAGGCCAAGGACCTATACTGGTCCATGCCCAATGGTTGGGAACCCCTGCTTTATATAATCAGTGTGTAATATTTAAGCAAAACTGAATTCTCTGTTAAGCAAACATTTTTGCTTATGCTTCCTTCTCTTTATCTTCCTGTGCCTTCATCTTTTGTTTGACCTTCAGGAATTCTGCCTGGATAGCTTTTGTATCTTCTGAAGCTATCTCCTGAGCATTCTTAAGATCAGCCAATTCTTGATCATATTCTTTTAATCCTTGTCATTCTTGAGCTCTTTGGTACAGTGCTTTGGTATTTCATGGGTCTATTTCAAGAGCCTCCAAACAACTGTAAATTGCTCCCTGCCAATTTCACATCTTGAGTTTATAAGCACCAATATTCAGCATGCAGTTCAAAGCTACAGGTTGCAGCTTTGATCTATCTGCTTTCTCAGTAATAGCCTTTGAAACTTCCACATATCTTAAAACTTTTTCTAAATGCCCTTCTCCCAGTTCTGGGATTTGAAAAAAGTATTTCCAATGTTTTTTTAAGTCTTTTGTTATTAATAATATTTTTTTCTCTTTTTTTCCTTTGGTGCACCGTTCCCGGAAGTACTGCAATACTGGGTCAATGCGTGGAGTGGATGGAGCAAGCCCCTATTCCATCTCCCTGCTCCAAAAATCCATTTAATATATTGTCCTCGGATAGAGGACGTATCAGATATTAAACTGATAAGAACAGATACTACACTTGATCTTAGCCAAAAGGCCGAGCAGCAGTTATTAATAATATTTTATCTACATTTTAAAAATCTATATCTGCATCCTCCAGGAAAGCTGGCTGATTATTACTGGAGTCATCTTTTAGGATTATTTCTCAATCATTCTTTTTCTTCAACTCTCTGCATTCTGCAAAAATGCACAATTTGGCCACTTATTCACCTTTCACTTCTACATTTTCCAGAATTCTTGCCACACCCATTCCTTTAATTACTTAGCCAAATACCATGTTTCCCACCCAAATGAGGAGTTGGTACTGTTGTAATAAAGAACTGAAGATCACTTGTATTGTGTCCTGCGTTTGCCATGCTCAATAAACCCTTTTACTTATAATAGAAATTTTTCATCTTCAAACTTTTTACCATACTTTGTCTACCTTTTCCATTCTGATTTGAGAAGTCTCTACCCTAAATCATAAATTTCTTAATAATTTGATGGGGGGAAAAATAATAATAATAATAATTTGATGGAATGGGCATCCTTTGAAATGGAGAGCTTTCCCAGTGGTGGGTCCAATGTCTTTTTCTCCTATACACAATGCATAAAAATTTTATGCAATTTTGGGTTCAATATCTGCAAACAAATCTATGACAATTTGACCAATGTGCTTGCCTCCAATGTTTATGTCAAAGAAGATTCGGGGGTTACTGGGGTTGGAGGGCTTAGCCTGGGGGAAGGGATGTGACATTTTGACCTGCAGATACATTTGGAACCGGGTTCAGAGACCTCGGAGTCAACTGAAACCCACGAGTGGTTCTCTCCAGAAAGACCTGATAACAAAGCTGACCTCTTTTTGTAATCTTTTAAATTTTGTAGGATGTGCAAATTTTGCCAATTCAAAAAAAATAAAGAAATAATGCATAGTTTGAAAAGTCCATGCCACTGTCTTCTAAGAGAGTAGATTAGGCTGGGAAAGAAGAGAGAAGCCTTAAGTGACTCATTTTTGCTGCTTAGCAGCTCTGCTGAAGGTGATGGAAATTTTTATTTGCTTAATAAACACTTACATAGTGTTTCTCCATACCAGGCCCTGTTGTAAGCACTTTATAAATATTTGATTCAATCCTCACAACCACCCTATGATGTAGACGCTCTATAGATGAGAAAACTAAGCACAATTTATGCTCTTTATGGATGCTGTGTTGTGCATCATGATGTCATGATGTGAAAGCTACATTATGTCATGAATAAGAAAACTGTGACCTTGATCATCTTTAATATAGTCAACCAAAATAGTCATAGTCTGAAAAATTAATTCAGAACCTCACCCCACTTCCCTTTTATTTTTTTCTGGGTCCTCAATAATATGAGGGGGGACCCAAAAAACCAGAAAACAGTGACCATCTATTTCTTTGATGTGAGAGGGATTGTGCACTCAGAATTTGTTACTCTGGGTCAGTTGACCAAAGTTTTTATCTGGAAGTTTTGAGAAGTTTGCATCACTATTCGTGAAAGAAACGTCCCAAGTTGTGGCAAACAGATGACGGGCTTTCCCACCTGACAGTGCACCTGCTCACACTGCGCTGAGTGTCCTGCAGTTTTTGACTAAAACAGCATGTCCCTTTTTCCCCACCCTCCCTATTCACTCAGTCCCACTCAAAGGGACTTTGTTTGTTTGTTTGTTCCCCTGGATGAAAAAAGTCCTCAAAGGGAAATGTTTGGTCAATGTAGAAGAGGTGAAACAAAAAGCATGAAAAAGCATCAAAATCAATAAGTTTAAATACTGTTTTGAGCAATGAAAAAAGCATCCCGGTAGGTATATTCCATCAAATGAAGAGTACTTTGAAGGTGACTGAAGTTTAAACATGCAAGAATAAATATACATTTTTTTGTAAATAAATTCCAGGTTTTGGGGGGGGTTCCCCTCAAATGTAGAGGCCATTGCTTCCCCATTTTAAGGTGGCAGGATTTGAGTCAATTCCCAGAATTCTTTTAGTGTCTGTACTCTAAAAGCCTGAGCTCAAAGTGATATGTTGATGAACTTCACCAAAGTACATGGGAAGGAAGAGGAAGAGGCAGCTTTGCCAAAATAATTTGACAAGGGAGAGAAAAGTAATGTAATCAGAAGAAAAAGGAGAAACTCTAATCTTTGTCTTATTAAATTAGGTCAAATACAACTTCCAAATCAAGTAATCACATCAATGTTCCAATTAAAACAGAGATCACTTATTATGAGAAAAATACTATATTAACATCCACATTTATGAGAAAGATAATAATATTTACAATACAGAAGTCAGAGCCTGGTCTTATACTTAATCCACAGAGTAGCTCAATTACTTACCAGCTTCTTGAACCAAAGGGGTCCTTATGTGTAACAGTGGCTAAGTTGACTTTCTACTATTTTACACACATATATTGTCTCTAATTTTCAAGGAAGTTTTTGAGGAAGTCATTTGGTGTAAGCAAAAATTTTAAGATGGCCCCCAAACATGTCTTGTCCTAATTCCTGTGAATATCATGAGATTTCACTCTGATGATTACATGGGGTTTGGTAAAGGGGAACTGGGACGCTAAAAAAACTGGTGAGGCTGGGAGGTCAGTGGGTGGAGCTGGGCTCCTGGAACTTTGTGGTCCTAACTTCCTATTTAGAAAACTAGATGGTTCTGATTTCTGGTTTTTCTGCTATTTGCATACAGCCAGAATTTACATGTGGCCCTTCAAGTCTGCATGCTCTACACTGTCCACACCTTTTTCTTTTTCAGAAGAAATCCTTTTGATGGCAGATGTCTAGTCAATGTTATTGTCCAGTAAACACACTGGAGGCTCATCCAGGACCCAGAGAAAAGCAAATCCCTATTAGCACTGGAGTGGGTGAGCAATAGCTGCAAGCACCTCACAGGGAGTTGTTTTGGCTCACCGTCTTGTTCTCTGGTTCAGGTGCCTGGGGTGAGTTCTCTCCTGGATTCGAGCTAATGCTTTCACATTTGAAACTCTCTGGGCTTTGTTGGGGAATTGTTGAGAGATTGTGTGTGTGTGTGTGTGTGTGTGCGTGCACATGTCCTTGTGTTAAAGCCCTTGTTTATTTGTCTATCTGTTGTGAGTACTCGGTGTGGCACATCAGCCTGATTTAGACTGACCGTATTTCCTTGGGACAAAACCGTGATATTGGGATGGCAAAACCGGGATGTGGTTATGTAATATTTCATATTTATGAAAAGGTGAAATGATAAAAAAAGTTTCATTACATGAACACATTGAGCTAACAATTATTCTTCAGCGACAGAACTCATACAAAAATTTAGGTAGATGTAGAGGGGAACTTCAAATTGCATATTTCAAATTGTGTATTTCACCACAATCGTACTATGAACATTTCTCCAATGAAGTAATCTTCATTCACATAGCAATTTTTGATCTTTCAATACCTTATCACAAAATTTCTCAAACTCCATAACACAATTTTGTTTCACAATTAACATAATCCTCATTGTCAACACTTAATCTAGATTTCTCCTTTGACCACATACTGTTCATAACAGAAAGTGTTCTTTCAACAGGTGTTGTACTTCCTGGAAGAAAAAGAATAAACCCTATTATATTACAAGTCTTGAAAGTCTAGGTGTTTTTTGCTCATTTCAGAAAAACTCTTTCCTCATCTATTAGATAAAGAAATATATATTTTTTATTCCTTGTGTCCAGCTGCCTCACAATTGTAGATTTTGATGGTACTGATCAAATACACAAGTGTCTCCTGTTTCTCTGTGTGTGAGGAGTTCCTCGATCAGGCTGTCCTGTATTTGTTTCTATTCAGGTGTCTTCTGTAGTGACACCCACTTGAACTTCTCAATGTTCCTACACTGCACTTCCACTTGTTGATATATTCTAAGATGGTTTCATTGAAATTTGTGACTGCTACAAAAAACTTAGCCTCATTAATTTCTCCTGAATCTACGAATATTTTCAGCTGTTGTTTTTTTTTATATCAGTAGTTACAAACACTTCACTTTTTTTGGACTCTAAGTTGTTTACAAGATTTTCAATGACTATGCCTACTTCTGTAGCTGAAATATTATCTTTTTAAATTAAACTAGTGTAAGTTAGGAATGTGCACACTTGATCTCTTGCAAATGACAACACAATTTAAAACAGAAAATTTCAAGCCACTTTCACAATATTATGGGGCACCTTTCTCCTTTTTTTTTTTTAGATTTATTTTATTGTTTAAGAGAAGGTGAGAGAGAGAGAATGGGGAGGGCCCAGAGCAGTCTCCATAGTTGTACACCATTAGTTGTGACATAGTTTCATTCCACACAGGTGAATGTGGGACTGCGTGAGGTAGGAACCGAACTGAGGGTCTCCTGTATGGAAGGTGAAAACTTTCACTGCCATCCAGGTGACTATACATTGTGTCACAGTTCAGCAAATGGATTCACATGGGTCGGGGCTGGGATTTGATCCCCAGATCGCATGGTTGGAAGGCAAGCGCTCAACCTGTTGAGCTATTCCACCGGCATCCCCTTTGTTCTTGAGAAAGAAAATAAGAACCAAACCCATCAAACATGCTTAAAATTCTGTCAATTGAGGGAGCCAAAAACAAAACTCTTGTATTTCCACACTCTAACAATGTAGCATAATTGTTTCCTGCAAAGTCACAACATTTTTTCAGTTCTTCAACTCTGTGTATATGTAAAAGTATTTGTATACTTTCACTGCAAAGTATCATTTTGTTTTGTAAAGCAAAATTTTCAATTACTTCCTTCAACATAGCACACTGTAGATCAGATGCTTCACCAGGTAAAGAGACAAAAATTTTGTCTTGAACACCGATTTGGCAAAAAGTATACCACACAACAATTGGAAAATGTTTGATGTCTTTTTTGATTGCTGCATCTAAATTACTGTAATGTTTTTTTGTTTTATTTAAATTCTCTATGACTTTGCCCAGTATGTATGGTGATAAAACATTGGTAATTATTGCTTCTGATTTGGTATGTGCTGAAGAAAGTTTGCAGAGTAGAGGTTATTTCTATAGACATTAGTCAGTTTGGCTCAGTAGTAGGCTGCACTGTCTCACTGAGCAAAGAGTGCCACCTACCCCAGCCTATTACTGGATTCCTCAAGGGTTAATTATTTTCCTAGACCTGCCTTTTCAACCTATGCTATTGTGATCAGACTGTTGTAGCATGAGGTGGTCTAAAGACCTGTAGGTTACTCAAATTGGAAATTGTTTTGGGCTCAGAAGAAGGAAAAAATAAGATCTCATCTATCAAAGCTTTTAAGACCACCTCTCTTCCACCAGAGACATTTACTGAATACATGTTTAAAACCCACAAAGAATCTTCATGTATATATCTAACTAAATGGACAGATCTAAAAGTAGTTTAGAATATTAGTGGCCAATCTGGGGGACTTTTGAGATACCCAAACTTAATGTTTTTGAAACCAAATTAAATACTAATAGCGCTAAAATTGGTAAAGCTGAGTGGAATACCAATCTTAAATGGTATATTGAGGCTTCCAAACTAGGCTGGCCAGATGTACTTTTTAAAATGGGACAGAAAATAATGGTACTGTCCCATTACTGATGGACATAGGTATAATTAGCACTAGTAGACTGCAATTGATAAGAAAGGAAGTACTGCAGGCTGCTAGATGTGGGTAATTAGCAGTAATGGACTGTGATTGACAGGTGAAGAGAGACCGTCCTATCAATTATGGTAGGGGATATAAATACAGAAGGAGGGAAGAAGGGCATGCTTTTTGGGTGCAGAGGTTTTTGCAGAGAGCTCTTGCTCAGTGGGAAGCAGCAGGCTGGGCCTGCTAGCATAGCCACGGCTCTGGTGTCTGGCTCTGGTGTCCGGCTCTCGGAGCATAGCCCAAGAAGACAGGCAAATGGCCAGCAGCGAGAGAGAGGACACACTTAGCACTGGGATCACTTGGCTGGCAAATGAGAGACGGCCCCTCTGCTTCTGTGGAGGTTGGGATTTTGCCTGAAGGCTTGAGCACCAGCTGCCTGTGCTTCCCAGAGGACGATAATGGAAAGGGGGCAGAGATGGCTCTCTCCTTTCTGCTTGGGCCTTTTTGGACTTTGCTTTATACTACCTTGGGAATCTTCATAGAGCATTATTCTACAGCTGCCTGTCTTCTCCAAAGGACAATATTGGTAAAAGCACTCTAGGTGCAGTCTAGGACAGGTCTGGGGGTGGCAACAGGGTTATTTCTCTTTGCATGATATATGTAACTCTGAAATAAAGACTTCTTTTCTTTCTTCCACACAACCTCTGGTAATAAATGCTTATTCTATGACCCAACTGCTGTGTCAGGCTATTGGCTGAATGGCACAGGCAGCATGAGCCTGGACCCTGCTGTCCTCTGGTAACAAGCCTACTGACACCGTTACTTCAGCCCAGTAAGACTAGGCTGACCAGACATACCATTTGAAACAGGACAGTACCATTGTTTTATGTCCCATTTAAAATGGTACATCTGGTCAGCCTATTTCAAACCAAACAGTATATCTGAAATTGCCTTTTGGTGAAAAAAAGTTTTAAAATTAACAAAGACTGTTAGAAATTCAAAAAGAGAGAGAGTGGAGTCCACAGCCACTTGTTCTTGCTCTTCCGTGCTAGCTTGCCCTTTCCCACTGCTTCATCATCTCATGATACTTATCTCAAATTTCCTCCCAACTCATTTATCTCTTGCTCCACCTGTTATGCCATCTTGCCTTCCACTGCCCACTCTCTTGCCTGTGGCTCCTCCTCTAGCGCCATCTTCCCTTGAGCCTCTCCTGTCTTTCCTTCCTCTGAATACATCAGTACTTATCCATTTAAGACCTTTTGGGGATCCTAACACACCCCAAGTCTCCTATGTACCCTGGACTAGAGCTGAATTATAAGCCATTTGTAAAGGAATTTCCTGAAGTAACTGAGAATTCTCACAAATTTGCTAAGGAATTTGATATTACTACTCAGATCTATCAGCCTGGGTTTTCCGATTTGTAGCAGCTACTCAATATGTTAGTGAAGGCCAGGCTCAATATTGGTTGAGAATTGAGTGATGGGAGCATTCTAAGAGAGATTAGAAATACAAACCTCCAATTTTGGGGAGGAAACTAAGAAACTTGCTCATGAACTACATCAAGCAATTCCCAAGGCCTCCTTAAGGTCTACTGATGGGAACAAAATTCAGACTTGCTCACAAAGTCCTGACAAAACTTATCCATGACTATTATAATATACTTCCAGTTGTCTTTTACTAGTTCCCATTTGACCTGAGGATATTCACCAGCAGCATTTATAGCTGCAGCATTTACCCCGAGATAACTTGTGGATTACAGTCCTAACCTTTCCCCCAAAGTGATGTGCTTTGAAACATACCACACCCAGAAATAGTAAATACTGATCATCATATACATTTTTTTACATTAGGATTAGAAACAAATTCTATTTAGAAATAACTCTAAGAACAGTTTTTATATTTTATTTTCACAATGACACCAGTCATATTTGCTTCATCCTCAAAGAGCATGTTTGTGTAAAATGAAATGAATGTGGCAACAAGCTGCACTTCTATTTACTTTTTTTTCTAAATGGGAAATGGATTAAGAAAAACTCTGGTCTTTGTTTGGATGTTGACAGCACATGAGTAACTTAATTATTTGTTTGTCAATGGATTGAACAAAAACATTTTCCTCCTGGTTTTGTCCTGAAGATCCAGGATAGGCTGGGGAGCTGTGGCCACCCTAGATTTGGTAAATTTGTCCGGTGAGCTTGCCAGTACTCTATATGAGCCACCTAGAAGTCAGATTGCCAAGACTTCTACTTCTCAGCCTTGGCAAATGAGAGGCCATATACAAAACCAAAGGACCCCAAATTTCTGCCATTATTGCAAAGAGCAAGGACACTGGAGAAGGGACTGCCAGACGTTTAAGCAATTCAGGTGTTCTCAGCCTGGTAACCAGCCTGTTTCAGCTCCTCCTAATCCCCATTGTCGGGGCTTTGAGGGACACCAGGTGTTTTTTCTAACCCTTCCTCTTAATCAGCTTGGAGAAACTTTTCTCCAAATTGAGAGGGAGGCTATTTCTATTCTTATTGACACCAGTGCTATACTCTCAGTGCTCAACCCCACTGTGCTAAAACAGCCCCTACCTCAGTCATGAACTATTTCAAATAGTGGGGATTTCAAATAACCTCAGCAGGCTGCATATCTAAACCTATTCCCTTTAGTTTAGGTACTTTAATAGGTCACATCATCTTCTCCTTAGTCCTTCTGCTCCTACCCACTTATTAGGCAGAGACTTCTTAGAGACGTGTCATGCTGGAATATTTTCTCAAAAAGGAGAAATAATAGCTTGATGGTAACTGTCAGAATGACCAGGTAGTTGAATTACATGGTTTCTCAGCATCCTTTATTTGTGCTGATTTTGATGGCACCGTAGCTGAATCTGAGAGCACTGGTCAATTGCCCCTATTAGACCAACGACCATCTTGATGGGCAAAATCTTCAAATGATATTGGCAGAATTTACAGTATAACTCCTATGAAAGTTCAAATTGATTCTTCAAAGCCTCTACCCAGAATTAATATCCTATAAGTAAAGAGCCTTTGAAGGTATACAGCCCATAATAGATTGCATAACTCAAGGCCTTACTACTCCTTGTACTAGTCCTTGTAATAGTCCTATTGTACCTGTGAAAATGCCAAAGGGACAAGGGTGGAGGTTCATCCAGAACCTCCAAGCAATAAACCACATTTCCTCAATACCCCATCATTCCTAACCCTCATACATTGCCAGCATCCATTCCAACCGGAAGTAAATTCTTTACAATTGATTTATGCGCTGTATTCTTAGCATCCTAATCGATAAAGCTAGCCAATACCTCTTTGCCTTCACCTAGGAAGGAAAGCAATTTACCTGGACAGTGAGCCATCAGTGTTTTACTGAAAGTCCTTCTTATTGCTCAGATTCTGATGACTGCTTTAGACATTGTAGTTTTCCCTAAAGTTTTCATCTTGTTTTAATATTTGGATGAGTTACTTCTTAGCTCTTCTCTCAGGTGTCTTCATAGGAAGATAGCATCCATCTCTTGGAATGTTTAGTCTTGAAGGGACATAAGGTCTCTAAAGAAAAAAAGTGCTATCTGTCCAAAGTCAGGTTCAATATTTGGGACTTCTGATATTGGAACTAGGAGTACAGATAAGCTTTCTGGTGTCCTAAGTTTTCTTTCTTGCTTTCTTGCTTTCTTTCTCTCTCTCTCTTTCTTTCTTTCCTCTTTTTTGACAGAGAGACAGACTGATACAGACAGAGAGAAGGGAGAGGGCCCAGAGCAGGCTCCATAGTTGACAGCATTAGTTTTCCATATAGTTTCACTCCACAGGTGGGTGCGGGGCTAGGCAGGGCAGGGACTGGGCAGGAACTGGGCAGGAACTAGGCCGGAGCCTCCCGCATAGGTCCCGGCAAGAACTGAACTGGGGGCACACCCCAGTTCAGCATGTGGGTCCGCATGGGCCAGGGCTGGGATTCGATTGCTTAACCCGCTGAGCCATCCCAGCTTCCCCTTAACTTATTTTTTTTTAAAGATTTATTTTATTGATTTTTGACAGAGAGAAACAGAGACAAAGAGAGACAGAGAGAAGGGGGAGGGTCCAGAGCAGGCTCCATAGTTGACAGCATTAGTTTCCCATGTAGTTTCACTCCACAGGTGGGCACAGGGCTGCGCAGGGCAGGAACTGGGCCGGGAGCCTCCCACATAGGTCTCGGCAAGAACTGAACTGGGGGCACACCCCAGTTCAGCATGTGGGTCCGCATGGGCCGGGGCCAGGATTCGATCCTTGGTCGTCGGGGCTTCAAAGCGAGCATTTTACCCGCTGAGCCATCCCGGCTTTCCCAACTTTTCTTTTTTTGAGAGAGAGCAAGAAGCAGGCAGAGAGAGAGAGAGAGAGAGAGAGAGAGAGAGAGAGAGAGAGAGAGAGAGATACAGACAGAAGGGGAAAGGCCCAGAGCAGTCTCCATGGTTGCACATCATTGGTTTTCTACATAATTTCTTTCACAGGTGGGCAGGGGGCTGTGCTGGGGAGGAACCAGCCATGGGATTCGTGCCCCGGTGAGAGCTGAGCTGGGGGCACACCCCAGTTCAGCATATGGGTCTGCAAGGGCTGGGGCCAGGATTTGATCCTTGGACCTGGGGCGGCATGTGAGCATTCAACCCCCTGTGCCATCCCAGCATCACCCTAAGTTTTCCAAGGCCCCAAATTAAGTGCCAGTTGCAAGGTTTTCTTGGGTTAGCTGGCTATTGCTGAAATTGGAGCCCAAATATCTCTCGTATAGCAAAACCTCTGTATGTCTTACTAAAGAATGCTAGTCCTGACCCAATCTCATGGGAAGAACAGGACGACACCTAGCCTTTAAAGCCTTAAAGGAGAACTTAATAAACCCACCTTCCCTTTGGCATCCCAACTACCAGGCTTCCTTTATCCTTTCTGAACATGAAAAGGATGGGAATGCCCTTGGAGTGCTCACTCAAACACATGAGGATCAGTATAGACCCCTAGGCTTCTACAGTCAACAACTGGACCCTGGGGCTCAGGGACATCCCCCTTGCCTTAGAGACATGGCTGCTACTGCCCTCTTGGTTAAGGCCACAAAGAAAAATTGCTGTGGGGTCCCTCTAACCATTTTGTGCAACATGCAGTAGAAGCTCCCCTAAATTCTCATCTCACTCAGTGTCTTTCAGCTAGTGGCCTATTTCCTATGAAATCCTTTTGTTAACCGCTTCCCATATAACCTTTTTACCTGTAATAACCTTAATCCAGCTGCTTTTCTCCCTTCTGAGACTGAGGAATTAATACCTCGTGACTGCTTGACACTGGCAGCATCTCCTCTTCGTGATTATTTATAGAAGACTGCTGTAGGTAAAGCTGATTTCTCATGACTCACAGATGCTTCATACTTAAAAAACAAAACCAGTAAGTACTGTGAAGGTATGCCATTGGAGCTATGTTTGAAGTCACCGAGGCAGCATCTTTGCCTCTGGCCACTTCAGCACAGCAGGCTGAACTATACGCCCTCACTGGAGCCTGAACTATATAGCAAAGGACAAAGCTGTGAATGTTTATATTGACAGCAGATATGACTTTGGAGTAGTTCATGACTTCAGAATGTCATGGAAATAATGTGTCTTCCTACCTCCAATGAAGATGAAATAAAAAATAATCCATAGGCAAGGATGCTGATAGCTCAGCAGTTGAGCACTTGTCTCGCCATTTAAAGGTCTGGGGTTTGATTTCAGGCTCTGGCCCAGGCAAACCCTTACGCTGAACTGCACACGACTGGTAACTGCTGTGATGGCTCAGCAGTGGGGCTTCTCGCCTCCCATGTGGAAGGCCTCCAGTTCGGATCCTGTCCCGCACAGCCCCACATCCCCCTGCATGGAATGAAACCATGTCACAACTAAGGATGTACAACTGTGGAGACTGCTCTGGGCCCTCCCCCCACCCCCACCCCCACCCCTCTCTCTCTTTTATATTATCTCAAATAATAAAATAAATATTTTTGTAAAACATGGGCTGTATGTTGCTTTAGCCTTTAGTAAGATTCCAGGACATTCTAAATTTGATTCCCTGGAAGCTAAGGGAAATCACCTTGCTGACATTTCTGCTAAAAGCACAGTAATTAAACTCATTAGTAGCAGTCAAACCTCGGTTGGAATCCAAAAAGATGTTTCCCCAGTTGATAACTTAGAAAAACTGGCCAGAGATGCCCAAAAATTGGTTTTGAAAGAAGAAAAACAAGATTGGAAATCTAACAACTGCTGGTTTGATAAGGGGAAAAAAAGCTCTGGTTTGGACCAAATATCAACACAGTCCTACCAGAAACTAAAATTTCCACTCCTAACTACTGTACATGCATTAAACCATTGGTCTACTGACAAAGTAGTAGCATTCATGAGCCAATATTGGTGGGAAGATATCAACAAGGCTGCCAAAAGTGCGCACCTTAGGTGTCCCACCTGTCTGAAGTACAACCCAGGGGAGCCTGTTTGCACTGTCCCTAGATACTTTAAATTGCCAAATGGACCATTTGAGGTTTGGCAAATAGATTTCATATAGTTTCCCCCGTCTCATGGATACAAATACGTTTTAGTCATGATATGTATGTTTCCTTACTGGACTGATGCTTTCCCTTGTAAACCAACTAATATCTGTACAGTGACTAAAGTGCTCTTAGAGAAAATCATTCCTGTTCTGGGAATTCCTTTTGAACTCCACAGTGATTGATGAACACGTTTCATTGGTCAGGTACTAAACAAGTATGTACTATTTGTCTAGTTCTATAGCATTTTCACTGTGCAGACCATCCCTAATCTTCAGGTGAAGATGAACTCATTAATGGCATTATTAAGATTCAACTGGGGGAAAGCGGGGATGGCTTAGTGGGTTAAGCACTTGCTTGGCAGCCATGGAGTCTGAGAATTGAGTCTCGGTCCTGGCTCCTGCGGGTGTGGATCCATATGTTGAACTGGGGTGTGGCCCAGGCTTGGCTCTCACCAGGGCAAGCTTCCCGTGAGGGAGGTGCCCAGTCAGCCCCCGGGTCATGGGAGCATGCATTCACTAAAACCCCTGTCAAAAACTATAAAATAGGGAAAGCCGGGATGGCTCAGCAGGTTAAGCACTCGCTTTGAAGCCTGGAGGACCGAGGATAGAATCCCGGCTCTGGCCCAGGCAGACAGGGGTGTGTATTCTGAACACAGTGAGGCCCCCAGTTCAGTTTAAAAAATAAAAAATAAATTTTAAAAAAAACCAACAATAAAATAAATCTTTTTTTTTTTTTAAGATTTAATTGGCAACATTTTAAAAAATGTTTCAAATACCTTGGCCGAAAGCATTGCCATTAGTCCTTTAAAATCTCAGATCCACCCCTTTTGTGACTTATAAGCCTTCACTCTTTGAGATAATTACAAGATGCCCTATGCATTTGGCTCTTCCTTCTTTTAATTAACAATTTGTAAAAGGAGATGTACCATATTTTTCCATATATAAGATGCCCCCATGTATAAGACAACCCCCACTTTTCTAACCCAACATTAAGAAATCAATACCTAGAACAAAAAAAAACAACAAAAAATCAAAAAATAAATAAATAAAAAAGAAAAAGAAATCAATACCTGTATATAAGATGACCCCCAATATTTGGTCTAACAATTTTAGACAAAAGTATCATCTTATACACAGAACAATATGATACTTTAATAATGTAAAGACTTAAATGCTTCTATCAAGAATAACTGGGAAGGGAAAGCTGGGATGGCTCAGTGGGTTAAGCGCTCACTTTGCAGCCTCGGGGACAGAGGATCGAATCCCAGCCCCAGCCCGTGAGGACCCATATGCTGAACTGGGGAGTGCCCCCAGTTCAGTTCTCACTGGGTTCTCACCCCAGCTCAGTTCCTGCCCTGTGCAGCCCCGCACCCACCTGTGGAGTGAAACTATGTGGAAAAACTGATGATGTGCAACTATGGGGACTGCTCTGGGCACTCCCCCTTCTCTCTGTCTCTTTATCTCTCTCTCTGTCAAAAACAATAAAATAAATCTTAAAAAAAAAAAGAATAATCATGCTTTGGTAGAACAGTCTTTTCACAGTGCACTTCAGAGAAATGAAAAACTAAAAATCCATACACTACAACTTGGAGATTTTGCCTGCTGGAGTAGACACCTCAAAAAGGATTCTTCCAGCCTCAGTGGAAGGACTCTTACCAGGTACTGTTGACTAACCCCTGTGCTACCAAACTGCAAGGAGTAGACCCTTGGATACACTTGTCACACCTACAGAAGGCACTCAACCTTGACTGGAACTACACATAGGCTGGTGACCTGAAACTAACACTGTCAAAAGTAAATCAGGTGACCTTTAAAAGAGACAAATTGCCAAAATGACTAAATCAGGCTTGTACAACTCTTTCTTCTAATGATTCTTATTTAATTTCTGCTTTTCTTTAGTAGAAACATACTGTTGTTAACATTTCCTAAGTGGTTGTGAGAAGGGGAAACCTCTTTCTGCTTGTTGAATCTGTCAGCAAGAACTTCCATCTAAGTTAATAATGGTCTTTGTTTCATTATCTACAGCAGGAGTCCCCAACCCCCGGGCCATGGACCGGTACTGGTCCGTGGCCTGATAGGAACTGGGCCGCACAGCAGGAGGGGCATGGCAGGAGAGCAAGCCAAGCTTCATCTGCATTTACAGATGCCCCAGCACTGGCCGTACCACCTGAGCTCCACCTTCTGTCAGATCAGCGGTGGCTTACCTCTCACCCCACCCCACCCCACCTCCGTCAGAAAACTGTTTTCCATGAAACCAGTTCCTGGTGCCAAAAAAGTTGGGGATCGCTGGTCTAAAGGTTTGAGATCCTGGTTTAAATCTGTCATGTAGACTAGGTTATGTTGTTCTAATTCTGTTTTTAAATTCTTACCATTATTAAGCTGTGCACCTGCTGTCTGTTAACCCTGGACACAAGCTGTTTCCAATCCATGCACTGTCCCTCTGATGGGAAAGATGGCACCCAGCAGAGGTCCTTCTGGCATTGAGGGACAAAGGGCTGAAGATGGAAGACATGACTGTTGATCAGTGATGCTTTTGAAGAAAGATTGTGATCAAAAGTGTGGCATGATAAAGAGAAACTGGGATTTTAAGAAAACTAATCAGGGGAAGCCAGGATGGCTCAGTGGGTTGAGTGCTCATTTTGCAGCGCCAGGGAGCAGGGATCGAGTCCCAGCCCCAGCCTGTGTGGAACCATATGCTGAACTGGGAGCTCCCCCAGTTCAGTTCTCTCTCTGTCTCTGTATCTCTCTCTGTCTCTCTCTCTCTCTTTCAAAAAAAAAAAAAGAAAGAAAGAAAGAAAGAAAACTGATCAGGCGGGGAGGTCTGTGAGCAAAGCTGGACTCCTGGAACTCTATGGCCCTAACTTCCTGTTTCTAAAACTCTATGGTTCTGACTTCCTGTTTCCCTGCTCATATATAGGAGGGCTGTCTGGAAAGTATCCAGCCACGTAAAACCGTTCCCATTTTATTGGCAGTGGCTGATTTTTTCCCAGGCAGTATATATATGATATACATCTAGATCCTCCATCTTGGCAGACAGCCAGAATGTGCATGTGGCTCTTCAGTCTGCGTGTTCTGACAGTCAGCACCTTTTTCTCTTTTTCCCCAAATAAAGCCTTTTGGTGATGGACTGCCTAGTTGATGTTATTGTCCAGTGGACAGGTTACATGTCACAATTGACTTTAGGAAAGGGAGATTAGGGGAAGCCGGGATGGCTCAGTGGGTTAAGCGCTCACTTTGCAGCACCAGGGACCAGGGATTGAATCCCGGCCCTGGCCCGTGTGGAACCATATGCTGAACTGGGAGCTCCCCCAGTTCAATACTCTCTCTGTCTCTGTCTCTGTATCTCTCTCTCTCTCTCTCTCTCTCTCTCTGTCAGAAATAAATAAAATATATTTTTAAAAAAAAAAAGGAAAAAAGAAAGGGAGATTATCTGGGTGGGCCTGATCTCAATACACAAGCCCTGAACATCAGATAGCCCTTCAAAGGCTGAGAGCCGAAGTCAGAAATGCTACAAGTGTGAGAAGAAATCTTGCTTTGAAGTTGGAGGAAGCACCAAGAAGGAAGGTGGTCAGCCTTAAAGAGCTGAGAGACTGCAAGCCAGCAAGTGAACATCTGGAAGGAACTGAATTCCTCGAAGAACAGGAATAGGCTTAAAGGAGAGCCTTGAGGTCTAGGTGAGAACACTGACCGATACTGTGATTTCAACCTTGTGAGACCGAAGAGAAATCAGTTATGCCCCTGGGACCTCTGACCTACCGAACTGTGAGATAATAAATGGGTATTGCCCCAGCCCTCTAAGCTTTGTTACACAGCCGACAACAAATACAGCATTAATATCACTCTCTGACAGATGAGAGAACAGAGGCTCAAAGAAGTTAAGCAAATTGTTTAAACTATCTCGCGAAGGTGGTGAGGGCAGGATTTGACTTAGTCCTAACTTCAGAGACAGCTCACCCTTCTTACTGCCACACCACCTACGACAGGGGCCCACGCGCTGCTAAGTAACATGCTGACCAACCAGGAACCACAGGGTAAAGGGAATATAGCTCTCTCTGAGGAAAGGATGACTCATTCTTACTTATTTTTAGAAACTAACATGGCTCGATTGATTGAACAATAGCTCAGGTTTCTGCAGTGATTCAGGGGAGTGGCCCCTACTGTCTGCTCTGTAAGATGTATTAGCTATCTCTTTCTTTTGGCTACAAACACTAGGTGACTTTTAAACAAGTGAAACTGAATGGATTGAGACAGATTAACATTCTAACAACAAAGTTAGGGGAAGAAAAACAAATCCTGCAGTGCTTGTTTACACACTGAAACACATACAAATGCATTCAATAAAATCCCTCTCTCCAAGACCTAGCTTTGTAAATATTCGTTGCATAAAAACATGTCAGTTTAAAAAGGAGTTTTTCAGAATCTGTCCCCAGCTCCCCATTTGACCTTTCCTTCCTCTTTCTGGTTTATTCTACTCTAACCACAGAGCTCTAGGCATTCCCTAGAATATGCCAACTCCTGTGCCTCAGGGTCATTGCAGATCTGCTCCCTCGGGATTGGAATATTCTTCCTTTAGTTCCTTCCCTTAATTCACTCAGATCACTGCTCAAGTGGCATTTTAACTGGAGTGTCTTTCTCTGACCATCTTATTTCAAGTAGCTGAGCTTACCACCAATCACTGTCTACTGACTCTGCTTTACTCTTCTTCATAGTACTTTGACCACCTTGTATGGTTTTCAAATAAAATTATATTTGTTCATTATCATCTGTCTCCTATACTAAAATTTAAGCTCTAGGAGGGCAACGAGGCTTTGTTTGTTTTATTCTTTGCTGTATTCCCAGTGTTTAAAACAATTCATGGTATGTAGCAGGAACTCAGATATTTGTTGATTGCATTAATGAAAGAGGAACAAAAGCATTACATCTGCTTAAATAATTTGCACTCCTGGGATATCTCTGCATTCAATATTTTCCCTCTCTTTTTATGGCATTTGCTAATCTGTTCAATATGGAAAAGATATTTTATTATATAGTTACACAAAATATAGAATAAAAAATATTTAAAACTAGAGACATAGTGGGATAAGAATAATTTTTTTCCTTGCCTTTCAATAATCATGCGACCTTGCAAAAGTCATTTACTTCTTTTGGCTCAGTATGTCTTATCTTTTAAAAGAGGTTAGCGTCTTATCTGAAGTACTAAAACAAATGAGGTCTGGAAGTTTCTTCTAACTCTAAGCTCCTTTGGAATTATAATTTATTTGGTAGGGCATCAGGACATATCATTTTAGCCATGCCTATGTAAAATGTAAGCTGAGTGTGTGGCTTAGGGCAGGTCCTGTAACATTTCTAGGTCTCCCAGAGAAACCAAAATTTACGTCTCAGTCACCAGCAGGAGTAGTAGTTGACCAGAGGTTCTGGTGTTCACAAGCCCTTGATCTCTGTCCCTGCAGGTCCTGGAGTCCACCTGTTTGGTGGGGGTGAGGTGTAAATAAGGTGACCAGATTTTAACATTGGTAAAGCCATTGACATCGTTGACCGGTGGGGAGGGGGTTCTTGATTAAAAATTTGGTCTATCAACTGCCGTTCCCTAGCTTGTCGTGCATTCTTTCCAAAAATCAGAACTTTTTTAAAAGGCCGCGGGACGCGGGACAAATTGTTAAAAATCGGGACTGTCCCGCCAAAAGCGGGACGTCTGGTCACCTAAGTGTAAGACCAAAAAGTTGGTTCAGTAAATATTTTATGAGCCCTTGGCATGTGCTAGGTGCTGGGGGATACCACACTGAACACTGCAGACAAGGTTCCTGCCCTCTTACATTCTAATGGTAAGAAACAGACATAAATATGGGATGCAGGGATAGCTCAGCAGTTGAGCTCTTGCCTCACAGTCTCAAGGTCCACGGCTCAATTCCCGGCCCTGGCCCATGCAACCCCATATTCTATGGTGCAACTGATAACTGCTGGGATGGCTCAGCGGTGAAGGTCATTGCCTCCCATGTGGGAGGCCCCCAGATTGGTTCCTGCCTCGCATGGCCCCACATTCATCTGTGTGCAAAGAAACCATGTCACAACTAATGATATGTAACTATGGAGACTGCTCTGGGCCCTCCTCCCTTCTCTTTCCCTCTCTCTCTTTCTCGCCTTCTCTCAAAATAATAAAATAAATCTTAAAAAGAAAAGAAACAGGTAAATAGGTAAATGGAAAATGAATCAAGACTAATAATAGTGTTAGGAGGGTAGAAGACTGCTATGATAAAAATAGAAAGAAAGGAACTGTTGAGTGAATTTGGATCACAGAAGGCCTTTCTGGAACATTTAAGCCGAGCCTTAAAGGATGGGAAAAATCTAGCAACAGAAAGCACTTTCCAGACTGAGGCAAAGGCAAAGCACATCCATCAAGGTGTGGAGCGCGGAAAGGGTCAGGACATTCTAGGATCTGGCAAAGGCCAGTGTGGAAAGGGTGTGGTGATTGAGGGGACAGTGGCAGGAGGTGACATTGTGAGGCATGCAGGAGCCCTTCACGTGAGTGAGGCCATAGTTAGAGCACCCAATCCTCCTTGTTTGCCCAGAACTGAGGAGTTTCCTGGTATAATAGGGTGAGCAGACGTCCCGCTTTTGACGGGACAGTCCCGATTTTTAACAATTTGTCCCGTGTCCCACGGCATTTTAAAAAAGTCCCGATTTTTGAAAGAATGCACGACAAGCTAGGGAACGGCTGGAGATAGACCAAATTTTTAATCAAGAACCCCCTCCCCCCGGTCAATGGTGTCCCACTTTACCAATGTTAAAATCTGGTCACCTTAGTAGAGGACTTTTAGTGCCTACATTGGGAAAGCCCCGGGCAAGGCATAATGAGCTGGTCACTAGCTGTGATGGGTTTTAAGTAGGGAAATTATATTTTATTTTCCATTTTCAAAGGTCACTCACCTTTTGTGTGGCAAAGGCATTGGGGAGGAGCAAGATGAAAGAGACCAATTAGCTAATTATTACAGTCCTCCATGCAAGAGAGGGTACAGGGTTGAAATAGACTGGTGGTGCTGAAGACGGAGAGACGTGGATGCGTGCAACACTCATGTTGGAGGTGGAATAAACAGGACTTGGGAATGTATGTAGTGAAAGAAAAGGAGTTGATCATGACTCCGGGACTTCTGGTTTTAATAACCAGGTTATTAGTTTTGCCAACAGAGGGAAATGTGAGAAAGAGTAGATGTGAAAGTTGGGGAGGACAGAGATAGAGGAATCCAGCTTTCCACTGGGAAGGACAGGTGATACTTAGAGTGAAGACACTCAGTGTTGATGCTCCAAGTGTTTTGTAAGCAGTAGCTAATTAGTTCTCCTAGCAGTTGTTCTGAGTTGTTAAGTGCCTGAACCCCTTTACAGGCTCTGGAGAGAAGCAAGTGTCAGTCATTTGTCTAAGGCTAGAGTAAATTAGAGCAAAAGCAGCAGCGCCAACGAAGTCCTGGTCGTCCTGTTCCCTGCCAGTCTTCCAGAAGAGCAACTCCTTTTGTCAGAATGAGTGACTTGATGGCATTTTGGGAGACGAAGGCATGGATCTTGAGGACTGTTATCAAAGTTAATTAACATACACAAAGCACTGAGGACAGTCTCTAGCACAGGGATTCCCAACCCCGTGCCCACGGGCGCCATGACGCCCGTGTCCCGATTTGTGTGTGCCCACCATTATTTGCCTGCACCAGAAGTTTTTCATAAACACTAAGTAAAACTATAATTTATTTTTATACATTTGTTAGAATTTTAAAATGTTGTTTGAGTATCTACACAGGTTTATTATATGCGTTGGTATGTTTGCGATATTGTATGTATAAGTTTTTCCCTAGCTTTTGCCTTACATGTCACGTCTTGTTTAGCCGCTGCACTCTTTAAACTCTCCTCCACCCAACCAGGAGACGCGAAGTTGCCATTTTGATTGCGGTTGCTGGACTGATCGGGTCGTGACGGTTAGCTAGGATCACAGTGTTTTGATATATTCGATTTTAAATGAACTAAAAGCGAGGTAGGTCATCTATTACTATGGTGGCAATTTGATATGATATTGTAGTTCTAGAACTATTTTTATTTTTATTTTTTTAGTCCTAAAATGAGTGGACCAAATAAGAGAAAACGAACCTACAATTTTAACACAGACTGGGAGGAATCATATTGTTTCATTAATTTAAAAGGTAAATGCATTTGCCTGTTGTGTGGCAGTAGTATTGCAGTGCCGAAAAAACATAATGTTGAACGTCACTTTCAGACAAGTCATACCACTTTTGATACGAATTATCCACTTAAATCTGAAGTAAGAAAGAAAATAATAAATCAACTAAAATTAAGTTTAACTACTCAACAGACTGTTTTTACTAGACATGTGGAAAAGTCTAAAAAGGCAACCACTGCTTCTTTCAAAATTTCTCACATGCTTGCAAAGAAGAAAAAACCTTTCCAGGATGGTGAATTGTTAAAAGAAGCATTTCTGACTGCTGTCGATTGCTTGTTTGAGGAATATTCTAACAAGCGTGAGATTATGTTGGCGATACAAGACCTACAGTTGTCAAATAACACAGTCACAAGAAGAATACACGCAATTTCAAAAGACTTGCAAACTCAGTTAAAGACTGACTTGGAAATATGTGACTGCTTCTTTCTGCAATTTGACGAGTCAACAGATATATCAGACATCGCACAGTTGGCAGTTATGGTGAGAATGGTATTTAGTAACTTCACAGTAAAAGAGGCGCTGTTGCAAATATTACCAATGAAAGGACAGACGAGAGGTGAGGATATTTATAAAACTTTCAGAACATATGCCAGGTCGATAAACATGCCTTTGCATAAGTTGTCTGCGATAACTACCAATGGGGCACCAGCAATGGTTGGTAAAAACAAAGGATTTATTGCCCTTTGCAGGAAAGATGAATCATTTTCAAACTTTATG
>PVKE010014231.1:0-35308 GCA_004027555.1 Craseonycteris thonglongyai
GTCAGGAAATCATTCCTGTGACTATAGGGAATGCTTCAAGGAGCAGAGCTGCTCTGAGAGCCACGTGCTGCCGGCTTCCACCCTGGTACCCACCCTGCTCCCTGAAAGACAGCGACTACATTTTTAGGAGCTTAGAGGTTTTCCACATAGCACTTATTTGAAGAATAGAGTTTTATGATCATTAACATTTTGTAAAAAGAATGCATTGCTTTCTCTATGAAACAGGCTTGTTTCAAAAGGTCCACTGCATTTTTAGTCTTTTTTTTTAATTTTTTTTTTTAATTGGAGTTTGTGGCTTCCTCTTTGGTATTAGGAACACCTCCAGATCAGGAACTGCTGGTTGGGGCTATTTTAGAAAATCACCCATTAGATAAGAAGATTTATATTAAAACCAAGATCTGTGGTTAGCATACACATTTCTGAACACGCTGTGGGGAGTGGGGTGGACAAATATGAATTAGCAAGGGTTCTTGAGCCAGTGTTGGTAGAATAAATCAGAAACCTTGCCTTTCTTCGAAGGCCTACTTGGGTCTGGCCTCCTTGAAATTACAAAATCTGGCAGCTGTTTGGACTCTAAGTGTTGTTATTTCTATCCTTGGAGGCATCATTTACATTTTAGGGCAACTCAAAGCCCATCTGAGAAGAGGTCTTGGGGACCTGCCTGCCTGCTGTAGTTTGGGGATGGAGGCCCGTTCTCGGTGCTGCCTCTGCATGCTAAGCTCACAGCCTTTACTCCGGAGCATATGGTCTACTGGCCTCACGTGTCTCCTCACCAAATGTGCTGCTACAGGGGAGAATCACATCTCCCTTACCACCATGTCTCTTGCAGCTCAAGTGCCTGGCACATAGTAGACATTCAGTAAATGACTGATGATGAATCAAGCAAAACTCACTCCCAAAGTGCTATTTAAAAACCAGAAAAAAATTTGCATTTTTTTCCCCCTTTGGTTACATTATAAAACTGATTTGTCTGCTTTTCAACTCCTATGAAGATTATTTAAGGCAGCTTAAGATTCTGTCCTTTTTCTTAAGATGAGTTGGTATTTGCATACATATTGCTTTTAGACTTTAAAGGAAGCTTTGACTGGCAGCTCAGAAATAGGTTTTGTCCTGACTTCCAACTTTATTTAGCTTCATGCTTTTACATACAGAAAACAAATTGCTAAAAAGTCAGGCCTCTCCTGAACAGGCTGCAAACTGCCTTGATCTACACCTTTGGCTTGAATATATTCCAATAAGTTGAACACTGATGGTTAAGGTTATGAATAAAATAAGAAAACAACAACAGCACAAAAAGGAAGAAGCACAACATTTTAATCCTTATCGCTACTTTTAATTCAAAATACTTAAAACAAACAAACAAACAAACAAAAAACTATAGCCATTATACTTACAATAAAAAAGCCTAAAGTCAACATAAATTTTGAGATAAAGGTAGATACATTGATGATACAAGTCAAAGTATTGCTGAAGCCACTTTCTTTCATTCTTATCACCCTGTTTCCTGAGATTGGCAGTTGTCATTTCTAACAAGAGACAGGAGGCATTGGTGATACTAAGGAAACAGCAACAGAGAAGTAGTCTGAAAACCTGTCCTTAAATCTGACCTTGTCATGGTCTACTGTGTGGCTTTAGTCAAATAACTGCACTTGTCTATGTCACAATGTCATCAACCATACAACAAAAAGATGGCCTATATGACTTCACAGAAGCCTTCTAGTGTTGAAATTTAACAAGGTTACAAAGTCATATAAACACACTGTAGACATAACCAATACTACTATTTATAGTAAGGTACAACGTTTAAGCCAATATACCTTAATTATTTAAGGTATATTCTGAAACATGGAGGGGAAAACCTCTAATAAACAAATTAATGGAGACATCAAAATGCCTGATCATTTAATAGGTGGTTTCCCAACATTGGGCTAAGAGCTTTACGTATAGTAATGATTTAATTTTCACATTCACATGATGAAGTAAGTGTTTTAGTTTTGTTTTTTGCTTTTAATCTCTGAGGCCTAACAGGGGTTGAGTAATTTCCCAAGAATACATAGCTAGTGAGTGGTAGAGGCAGGACTGAGGTTTTATTACCCTTAAACATTATTCCATACAGCCTCTCATTGGTCTAGATTTTCTTCTCATATTAATGAATTTCATTAACCTCTGTTGCTATAAATGAGATGCTCTGTCATACAATACACGTGTCTATTTAAGACACTATTTTTTTTTTCTATAAACACATTGGAAACCTTTTTGCCCAAGATAGTTGAAACAGTACCAGACTGATCAACTTAAAACACCAGTTAATATGGGGAGTTTTACATTTTATTTTAGCTTAAGACATATAAATGTGCATTCCTGCGACCAAGTTTAATGAAGTACAAAAAGGTCTTACTTTTGACTATGTCTCATGGTAATAAAATTCTTTGTAATTTTTCTCTCATAAGCCATGTCGATAACTAATCCATACTTTTCAATTTCTCTGTCTTGGAAGTAGATAAAAACTAAGACACATGTGAAACCATTTATACACGGAATCCTTCACATTTTTTAGATTTATTTATTTTTCTTTTCACTATAGGATAGTTCAGTTGTCTCACTTATACCTAACTCAACATATATTTTAACAACTCACTACTGAAGTTTGGATAAAACATTCAATTAAATGTTCTGGAAATAAAACTCTCTTTTTATAATCCTGTTTCCTTGTATCACACACTCCTTAATTAAATTATATAATTACATTAACATGTATAACAGGAAGATACCAATTTGGGAACAAAGTACAACAGATCCTTGGCTGCCCAGAAAAAAATCTAGCCATTGTCAATATAATAAGAAAGACTACATGGCTGGATACTTTGCAGACAGTCCTCCTATATCTCAATGGTAGAAATGGAAATGCATTCAAAGGAAGTAACACAAGAGCGATGCAGTCACGGAGTGTATCAGTCAGCCAGAATGGTTTAAATTAAGACTAGACTGTGTAGTTCACCCAGCTTTCAGGGTACCGGGTCTCTTGCTGCCTTAATTTGTTCACTTGGTAGAGGACATTTTCACATATCTTCAGAGCAAATCTCAAATGACAAGGTATGTATCTTAATACTGGGGAATGATCCAGGTTTTGTGGGGTCAGATGCTTATATAGTTTGGGATACTCGTATTCAGAAAAAGAATACCGAATGATAAACCTAAAATCAGGTAACAGGTCCTGGGTGGGGAGGGAACCTGAAGCTTAAGCCCTTCATTGCTTCAAAGTCAGTCCATCTTTGCTACCCACAGACACTTGCCTCTTGCTGAACATTTGAGCTTCACCCGAGTTGTGCTCAGCTGAAGAACACTCAATCACTTGGCAAATACCTACTGAGCACGTCCTACATACCAGGTACCATTCCAGGAACCAGGGACACAACAGTGAAAAAAGAGACAAAGTCTGTATCCTAATAGAGCTCATAGACGCTCGGGAGAAGACAGAACATACACAATTGAAAATGAATGATATCATTTCAGGTAGAGAGAAATGAGAACGGTGTGTAGCACATACTAAAAGAGGAGTTGTGTTTAAAACTACTTTTTCATTGAAAATGAAAGTGCCATATGGATAAAGTTTTTCAACAACAATGGAGTCATGCTGTTTCCTGACAGGTGTAGAGTTGTTGAAGCGACTGAACTTATAAAGCAGTTCCTTCCTTAGAACAAGCCTTTCCAGTCTTGGGTGCTTGTTTTAGAAATGCAGCACAGTGTGCTGAGGTCCGTCCTGGGATGAGACATCAACGAGGGCAACTTGGGCTGAGCCCTCTACTAAAAGAAGAAATAAATTTTACAGCAATGAAAGTTTTACAGGCATCATTACATAGGAGTCTCTCCCAGAAACATGATACAATGAGACATTTCTAAAGTCAGTTAAAGAGAAACAGGACACCCTTATGAGCAAGCTATTTCACTTCACAGAATGCTTTGGCTTGCCCGAATTGTAAGCCAATTACAAGGCCATGCCAATAAAACCCAACCAAAAGCTGGTCGAAATGCATCACTAAGCAAAAGTAGGAATGATTTATATTTTTGTAGTAAGTTTTATTAATCATCAGTTCAGAACACAGAGTAAGTGGTAGGTATGAAATATTAAATTGCAGAATCACAATTTTCATAACATTTAAGTTTCCTAAAAATGCATGGTCTAAATTATGCTGTCTAAGTTCTCTATATTCAAGGAGATTTATGTTATTTAATGAAAATCGGTATGAAATATATCATAGGTTAACCGCCCCCCTAAGCACATGGCAAGATTTTTTTTTTCTTACAAATCTTTTACTGATCAGCCAAAAAGAGTAGTTTTGAAAAATGGTAAAGTGATAAGAGAAAATGTTATCATTACCAAAGTCAAATTAAACTGTAAAGAAAAGAAAAATCAATGCTGGTTAAACACAGCTCTTTCCCATCCACAGCAAAGAAATGAGGTAACAGCTGCTGTTTCCATAAAAAGCTTCTCAAAAATCAGAAAGTTTGCACCTGGTATATAAACTGAGTAGCCTGGTTGACTGTAAGTTTATTAGATGATTGTAATTTTTTTTCAAAAGGAAATACATGACAGTAACCAGATCCATCAACTGTATCACTGTAGACTTTATAAGAAAAAATATAAGCCACATAAAACTTGCACATACTGGGTTATTAATTGCCCTAAAAAATGACTCAGTAAATTTCAACACATTGCAACAAAGAGCTAGGAAAGCAGCTTTCATAAATCACATAAATTTTCTTTGTGTTGGAAAAAGACCAATGATAATTGTGCTGATCTAAATAAATGATTCTAAGATATTGTGTTGTCCACATGGTAATGACTAGCTACATGTGGTTATCGGGTATTTGAAATGTCACTAGTCTGAAATAGGATGTGTTGTTGGTATAAAATGCATACCATATTTTGATGACTCGATATCATAAAAAATATGAAAAGATCTCAATTGTTAAAATATTTCTTAACCATGGAAATGTTAATATTTAAATATTGACTGGTTTAAACAAAAGATATTCTTGAAATTAATTTTATGCTATTCATTTTACTTTTTAATGTGGCTACTAATTTTTTTTAATGGTCAAATTTATTGGGGTGCCATTGGTTGGTAAATATTGCATAGCTTCCAGGTATATGACTTGACCTCAAAGGTAAGGGAAATAAAAGCAAAAATAAATGAATGGGGCTATATTAAACTAAAACAATTTCTGCATAGCAAAGGAAATTATCAACAATTATAGAAGAAACCAACTGAATGGAAAACAACTGGAAATAACATTGGCTGGCACTATATCTCTATTGGGTAATGATGCCTAGAGTGGTTAGAGTTGGGTTCAGTTTCAGCTAAGGAAACTGGGCTCAGAAATTCAACTGGAATTCTCTGATTCTTTCCTAATCTCCAAATTTCCCAAAATCCTAATACTTGCAAATATTTCATCCAGAAAGATCTCTTCTATGTTCCATCACCTAATATATAATATCATCATTGCTCTAATACGTATCATAGTACATCACCTATTCCCCATGCTATTAATAAGTACTCTGTGGATGGTAGCTATTATCACATAATTACCAAGTGTTCAATTAACAAAGTAATTATTATCACATCACTTTAAATATTTCGTTTCAGAAACTAGTATGGAAACTGATGCATAGTGGACTTACATCAAAAGTGTGGAATAAACAAATGGATAATAAATGTATGAGCCAAGAAATGCATAAATGACATTTTTAGGTTAAGGAGAATTTTTAATTGACAAAAAATATAATGAAAAAGTATCATTGCCCTTTCATCATGTCAAGACTTAATCTTATTTGAAAAACAGATCAGCCTGGGAGCCAGAGTTTTCTAAATATTCTGACATGGAACTAGGGCACAAGTAAGACTTGTCTTACTAGAAATTCTCAAAGCCAGAAAGCTAAAGGCACCATGAAACTGTCGATAGTGATTTACCAACCAATGAAATTTTATAAATGGAGGGAAAATTTGGCTCAATAAAATAGGCAGTTCCATCTTTTGTATCAAAGACCCTTTATCAGTTTTTTCTTGGTGCTGTCACAAATTACCACAAACTTAGTGGCTTAAAATAACACATTTCTTTTCTTACAGTTGGAGGCCAGAAGTTTGAAATCAATTCAGTGAAGTAAACGCAGGGTGTTGGCTGAGTCACACTCCTGCTGGACGCTCTAGAGGAGAACCTGCTCCCTGCTTCTTTGGTTCATGGTGGCTGCTGTCATTCCTTGGTTTATGGTCACATCACTCAAATCCCTGCCTCTGGTCACACTGCCCTCTTCTCTTCAGCCTGTGACACATCTCCCTTGGTCTCCCTTCTATATGGACACTGACGATTGTATCGGTGACCATCCACATAATCCAACATAATTTCCCCCTCTCAAGATCCTTAGCTAAATACCACCTGCAAAGTTTTTTTATCATATGTGGTAGCATTCAGCAGTACCAGAATTAGGACATAAACTCTTTGAGGTTCGTCACTTAGCCTCAGACAGACCCAAGTACATACATTTGCAACCTGCACTAAAGCAGTCATGAAAAAATGGTCATTTTTGTATACCGCTTTGCAATTTTTATTGAATCTGGATGAGCACAATCAATTTTTTTAAATACCGCCATTATCTGGCAGATAAATACTCATTTCACATCTTGGCAGTGAGCTGAAGGTCCCATGTTCCTATGCTTCCTCACCACTCTGCCCGGCCCCTTCTCTCCTAAAAGTCTCAGACATTGCAATATTCTGAGTGGATGATTTCTCACTTCTGATACCATAACAAAGCTTTTGTGCCCCACAGTCACTTATTTTTGATAAACCCATTTACCTGGCAAGTGATGAGTCTCCAGGGACTTTCAGAAAGTCTAGAGTGGTCAGCTAGCTGGCCATGAGCTCAAAGGAACTTTGTCAGCCAATAGCTTATGCACATGCACCTGCTGTTCAGAAAATGATTTTCAACTGCCCAATGTTTCTAAATTGGCTTTTCATGAATTTCACACATGCATACAAACTAGATGTGGAAAGGGCACAAAGCAACAAAATAGTCATGTAAAATTTTTCAACATATTTTAATGGGAGGTAAAATTTATTGAGATCCTAGAGACCAGGATAGTTGTATATTAATGACATATTACCATTGCTCTTAATTTTTCCAATATATTTGAAAAATATGAAATTGCTCTAGTTTAATTTATATTCCCAACCAAGAGAGGTGGTAAAAAAAATATGCTGTCTTTTTTTCTACTGCCATCCAGTGATCAAATAATCATCTTTCATTCCACATATTGAAAAGTTAAGTCACTCGGGTTGGTTGGTAAGAAATCTACATATTTAGTTTTATGGTTCAGAAATATCTAGCCTAATATCTGAACAGTCAAAAGAGAAAATCAAGGAACCATGACTCACAGTTTCACAATTAAAAGTTACTTTTCTTTTCAAGTTTTAATTAATATAATACTAATGACTATTCAATTTTCATAGAATATTGTGCTCAACAACAGCTTAACCAATATCATTTTTTCTGAACTATTAGTATAGATGATTTATGATTATAATTTATTCAACAAAACAGAGTCTTCAAAAATTAAATAACAAGGTAACGTAATGGCAGCACTCAAATGATACCATCTGTCCTATATGTTTATATGAGGGCTGTCCATAAGGTATCCAGACACGTAAACCTTCTCATTATATTGACAATGGCTGGATTTCTTTTCTGGACAGCCCTCAACATATCCTTCAGCCAAAGTATAAGCTTTAACAGTAGAGACTGCCTGAGGCTTAATTGTTTCTGCTTCTGTGCTTTACCCAGTGCTTTGCATACAGTAGGCTGACCAGGTCTATAGTTTTAAATAGGACAGAAAACAATGGTACTGTCCCATTTCACATGGTAGGTATAGTCAGCCTATTGGTACCTTGAAGTTAGCTCAGTGAGACTAGGCTGACCATACATATCATTTGAAACATGAAAATAACGTTGTTTTCTGTCCTGCTTAAAATGGTCCATCTGGTCAGCTGCCCTAGCATATAGTCAGTACTCAAGAAATATTTGTTGAAAGAATGAGTAGTGTTGATCTTTACTGCAGTTGGGTTTGGTGAAAAGTACACAAGAACCATTTCTCTTTTCGTCTTTAGAGGACAACCTAGAATGAGTCAAGAATATCCTGAAAAGAAATAAGCTTAAAGAGATCAAGTAACACAAATGGTGGCTAGTCTCTATCCTAAAGCCATCCTTGTCCATTGTGAAGAACAATGCATTGCTGAAACGCCTTGGCATAGAAGAGTTAAAACATCCTACACCTGGTTTGCTTAAAAAGATGTTCCCATTTTTTTTATAAATATTTATTTATTTTTATTGTTTTTTGACAGAGAGAGAGAGAGAGAGAGATACAGAGACAGAGACAGAGAGAGAACTGAACTGGGGGAGCTCCCAGCTCAGCATATGGGTCTGCATGGGCCGGGGCCAGGACTCGATCCCTGGTCCCCGGTGCTGCAAAGTGAGTGCCTAACCCACTGAGCCATCCCGGCTTCCCCAGATGTTCCCATTTTAATACAAGGAAGAATTTTTATTAAGATGTTCACAAAGTGGCTTTTTATGCTAATCAGCTCACTGCAGCAAAGACAATTCAAAAGTTTCAGAAGGAGGATGATTTGCATTATGACTCAACTCTCAAGGACAGTGACATAAACACAGGTATCATTCCAGGTTCTTAGAATGATGAGATTCTCTGAGAGCACATAGGCTCAAGAGTCCTGTGTGACAGCATGCTTATGGCTGGTCATTAGAGATCTCAGGGACATTGCTCCATTCTTTGACCCTATTGTGCAAAAATAAAATTTTGTTTTCATTTGCTAAATGGGAAAATCCTATAGACAAATATCACTGTCGTTCAATGAACACAACACACTCATTATCGTAACTCACAATCTAGTGGCATCTTCCATTATATAGTATACTAGTACACTCATACTCCTTTACACACCTGGTTAGACCAGCCTCTTTTAAAGAAACTCTATTAAATAATAAAACCTGTAGTAGCAAGTCAAAGCTATGTTTCCTTTAAATATGTCATCACTTCTCTAAGATACTGAGGCTTTAATACTCTTCAGGTTGAACAGAAATAATAAACACAGACCATAAAATATACACATTAACCTGATTCTTAGCTTTCAGACACTTTTTTTTATACTGTTCTCTGTTTGGTCGCCTTCCTTTAAGCTCTGGTCTTTCCTCCAGAGTCAAAATGCTGTCCTCAATGAGGACAATAGAACCCTAAGCTATTTAAGAAACAAGCTTGACTACTTAACTATCTAAAACCACAATCACTAAAATTGCAGGCCTATCACTAGATAATGATAATGTAACAGACAATTCAAGTGCTGGCATATTAAACAACCCAACAGAACTCAATGCAGAGTCAATTATCACAAACACTTGTAATTTTTGAGAACAACCATAGGTCAAGAAAAGGAAGGGTGATTCTGTCTTCTTAACCCCCTAAGCAGGAAATGCTATCCAGTTTGATTTTAAAATAAGTACCGGTAAGTAATGTTGTCAGTTAATTGCTACCTTTACAGTCTTGATCCACACGCTGAGAAACAACAGGTTGTGGCTAGTTTTTATTACAAAAGTTCCCAGTGTACAAGCATTAAAAGTAGAACGTGTGGGTACTACAGCCCAACGAAGATTTTTCTCTGTGCCAAGAGATGGGTCAGGAAAAGCTATAAAAAGTATATCAGTTTGAGAAAGAATAATAAATATGATAAAAAGAAGTATCAATACTCAAGTACTGCAAGCTAATTTTAATCCTTCTTAGCAGTAGAACCTAGTTTCTTCTTAGATGCAGAGACTAAACTCAACCACACTCTTCCCATTAGGTCACCTTTAGCCTTTCGGCAGGTGCTGGGAAGGGCTCTACAGACATCCCTTTAAAAACAATAAGACATTTGACCTTGGAATAACATGAGTTTGAACTGCACGTGTCCACTTATATGGGGATTTTTTTTAATAAATGCTATAAATGTATTTTCTCTTCCTTATGATTTTTTACTATTTTTTTTCAATTTTATTGTAAGAATACAGTATATGTTGCATGTGACATACAAGATATATATTATAGTAATTATTTATGTTATTGGTAAGGCTTCCAGTCAACAGTAGGCTATTAATAGTTAAGTTTGGGGGTGGGGGGAGTTAAAAGTTATACGCAGATTTTTGACTGACAGAGGATTGACAACCCTAAACCCTATGTTGTGCAAAGGTGAATTGTATAAGGTATTGAAGAGATCCGGAAGGCAAGGCCACAGCAACAGACCAGTCTGCTCCACTGGGCAGGAGGAGACTATTATTTACCAACCATAACACTTTATTTATGTTGCATTTCTTAGCTCCCCTCGTTATCCGGAGCTGTTAGGTAAAGGTAGGGCAAAAACCAGTATGTCTGTTTGTTTGTTTTGTTTTTGTGTCAGGCCAGGCAAGATCCAACGTACCTCATGCCCAGGACAGAAAGCTTTTCCTCTTTGGTCCTTTCTTAACTCCCAGTATTAGACAGCAGCTAACAGGGTCAGCAGAGGAAATCGATGGCAATGAAGTGTAAAGACAGTTCTACTGTCAGGTAACAATCACTAAAATGACTACTCAAGGGTCATGTCTAATTGTTTGTTGTGATTTCTTACCACTTGTAACCAAATCTTCTAAAGCCCCTAAATTAACCATTGGAAAGTTTTATTTTCTGTATTTCCCCTTATGATATTGCATGTATGTGCCCTACCCAATCTTATAGCCCTGTCTTAATCTGACAGTGAAAAGAGCAAGAATATTATCTTTAATGAGCCATTAGGGTACTTTAGGAGAGCAAGTTGAAAATGTCTGGAATCAGAATAAGGGTTTAAGAAGTTATAGCTTTCTCTTATCGGCTCAACTGTTGTCATTAAGGTTTTCCAGACAATGTCTAGACTTTGTCAAAGACCCTTTATTCTCCCTCACCAGCAATGTTTCTCAGCCTTTTTTCATTATTGTCAATCCTCACTTAAGATTTTTTTTTTTCTAATTATGTTCTCTCCTTATGAAATACTAAGACTACTGATATACTGTTTATGTGTTTATATGTACTGGATCTTTGTAACAGCTAAGATTTTTTTCACTTCCTAGGATCCAGTTTCTCCCATTTGGGGCAATATTGTCTCTCGTTGAGAATGGATGCTTTATAACACTTAAGAATAAGCTGTGTTTTGAAAATTCCCCAAACTAATAACACATTATGAGTGTTAAACCTTTTTACCCTGTATAACAATTTTTAAATCTCATTACCTTTCCTCTCTTCCTAGTCTTGTGTGTAGAATTAGATTGATATTGAGAGAAGTATTGAACAAGCTGAACTAATCAAAATCTGTGTGTGTGTGTGTGTGTGTGTGTGTGTGTGTGTGTGGTCTACTGTTAAGAGTAACTGCACAACAGTTTTAGCTAAAATCTGAATAAATGAATCCAGGGTACTTTTGAACATTTTGCTAAAACACATTATTTCTCATATAGACTAGACAGATATACAGAGTGTTAACAATGAAAAATAAAATAACATTACTCTTTTCAGAAAAATATTATAAGCTTCATGACTTGCTTTTAGTAGGAGTTTTGGGTTAACTGGCAATGGTTACATACTTTTCATATTCTGTCCTTGGCTTCTTGTAACTGATACTGAGAAGCTAAGGATTACAAAATTATGGGTATGAAGTCATGCAAATTATAAATGACATTTTACTCTATTCAGCTGAAAGGGCATAGAAAGTGCAAACATGAACAAATCCAAAAACTCAATGACGAGAAGACTTCCCAATGGAAACATTAATGAGTAGAGCAAAGCTACCAAAGTTTGGTCTTGAACCTGAACCTTTTTTTATTTTTTTAAGTTTAATAAGAATATTTTGGGCTTAAAGTTGAAAGTTATCAAAAAGGCACTACTAGCATATTTTACACAAAACACTGTGATATAGTAACTCTTGAAATCGGGGGAGGGGTGGGGGTGGGGACTTTCTGGCCAAGAGTTTGACTGTATGGCTTCCCTGTACCTTCCACACAGGCACACCACTTCACAAACTTGAGCACACTGAAATCTAGTCTACTTGTCATCAGAGAACACAATAAAGTTTTTTGTTTATTTGTTTCACAGTTCACTTTCAGTAAAGTCCAAATGAAGGACATACCAAGAGATAAATTCATAAGAGGAGAAGATGGTTAATAGGAATTTGCCAGAAAACAGTCAAACATTGCCAGCTGAAACAGTGCAGCCATTAAGAATAGGCTGGTGATACTGATGAAGAAACACCGAAAACCTATGGGTCAGCTCAGGTAGATGGCAGGAACGGCTGCAAAGCGCTGGCAACATCAGCCGTAGTTGAGAATGGAGTAATCAATCCACTTCAGATGTTGGTGAAGGCCCAGAAAGTAAATAAACTCAATTAAAGTCTCTGGGACATAATGACCCAGGTGTCCTCCAGAGTAAAACAAACAAGCCTGCATGAGACCTTGCTTAGAACGGCTGTTTGAAGAGCGCTTCTTTTTGCAAACAGTTGGATAAGCCTTCTGTGCAAGGAAACTAACAGCAGAAGCCCCCCCCCACTCCCCGTGATACAGATGGAACCCTAAAACCCCTACTCCCCCCCCAACTCTGACTTTTTGAGCGACCCCCATGGGAAAGTTACACTGGGGAGGGAAAGTGCAACATGCTGCACACTGCTATCTCCTCCCAAGAAATAATACAAAAAGAACTGTCACCCTGGTCCAGATACGACTGCGAGACGGAGACGAATCATTCCCTCTCTCCCCGCTGATGAACGTAAGTCCCCCAGGGGAAGCTGACCACCATTGAGTCCCTTCCTCTATTATAAATGCCCCGTCTATCCGAGTTTCAAGTCCAAAAGGTTAAAAGCTTGACCGATGGGCGGCGCAGTCTGCAATTTTCTGCAAGTCCCTAGACCTGTTATCAGTGACTATTGGACTCCACACTGACTTCTCTCGGGTGTCGGGAGATGAGTCACCTGACCCACTCGATCCCCATCAGCACGCGTCCCATCCTGGGGAAAAGTGGCTCTGTCAAAACTGGGGACAGGCACGACCCGTCCCCCCACCACACCCCCCCCCAAGCGCCCTGCACCACAATGCAATTACCAGGGTTCATAGGCAAGATTTTGCGTCGAGAGACGGAAAGGACCATGACAACAGCAACAACAATAACAACAAAAAGCGATTTTTTTTTTAAATTGGGAGAAAAAAAAAATTCGGAGTTTCTTACCATCTCGCCTGAGGTTGGAGTTGCGCAAAGCTTTGATGGATGCGCTCTGCGGAGCTGCCCACGCGTCCCGATAGCTGCAAAAGTTTGCGCAGACTAGCGTGTAGACGAGGACGAGCCGGGGCATTGGGATCAGCGACCTGGGAACCGCGTCGCTGCCAGAAAAATCCGGGAGAAGCTCCCGGCACGGACGCGGCGCCGCGCTCCTGCCGCCTGCGCTGCCCCTGCGCTGGCCCGGGCCGCTGTGCTAAACGCCGAGCTCTCCCCAAACTTCCTGCATGCTGAACTTTTCGGAGCGCGCGTGGGTGCCGCACTTCCTCGTGGTGCTGGGAGCGGATCAATGGTGACGGGACAAACAACAGGTTGACGTCTGTTCGCCCCCTCCGGTGGCCAGCGGCTGCAGCACAGGCTGCAGGGGGCGAGCGCTGCGGCCCTTCAGCTGCGCGCACTTGGGCTCTGCTCGGCAGCCTCCGCAGCTCCCCCGTCCCGGCCCAAACCCTCTCCGCCACTGAGCATGCTCCGTTTGACAGTAGGCCAGCGCTCTCCCCACCACCCTGGGCTTAACTCTAGATGTGAGACCAGAAAGGGAGCAGAGAACAAGGTGGTGGCTGGGAGGACGCAGGAGAAGGCAGAAGTCAAGTACTTCGATTGACGCATTCATCCACAACACACGGCTCATTCCTGACTTAGAGGGTGGGGTCTGGGGAGGGGTCTGGAGTTGCAAGTGTTCAGTTGATGAGGACGAGGCCCCCCACCATCCAATCCTTAAGGGCCTCCCTACCCTGAGTATCTGGGAGCTCAGCATTGCAGGCGCTTCTACATCATGCACCTGCCCCCCACCTCAACCCCTAGGGGGCTATTTGGAACAGGAGTGGGTCTACACTCTGCAGCTCATTAGCTTTGACACCTTGAATAATAGAAGACTAGTCATTCTTAGTGTGTATGGTTGTGGTGAGAATTATATAAAATAATTTTAGTACGTGGCTTTGTAGCTTGAGCCCAAGTCCAAAGTCACATAATTTCTCAGCTGCCCACCTAGGAGATCGAGAGTAGACATTTTTCATTCGCTTCGGGCCTTCCAGCTTCAGAAAGTCTGGGGTCTGAGAAATAAGGGATATCCAGAGAAGGAGAGCTGGAAGTGACTGAGAAGGGTAGAAAGTGCAGGAAAATGTAGACTGGATAATACACCATCCAATGCTGACTAGGATACATACGTTCCTTCCGCATACTCGAAGACGAATGTGGTTCATCTCTTGGCATTTTGGTCTAAAAGAGTGTTTTACAAACTGCAGGTTTATGGGTTGTGAAACCAGTTTTAGGACCAGCAATATTATTCTTTTTTTAATTTTTTTATTAATACTTTATATTTTAGAGGAGTTTTAGGTTCATAGCATAATTGTGTGGAAGGTATAGATTTCCCATATCCCTCCACTCCCTGCACATGGACAGCCCCCCTCATTATCAACACCCCCCACCAAAGTGGTACATTTGTTGCAGTTTATGAACCTACATAGCACATTGTAAAAGCCCCACATTTACCTTCTGGAACACTCTGGATTACAAATGGTACGTATAGAGGTTACATTATGGTTTACTCTTGGTGTTGTACATTTTATGTGTTTGGACAAATATACCACACATAGTCACCATTATGGTAGCACACAGCGTTTTCACTGCTCTAAAATTCCTCTGTGCTCCAGCATTATTTTAAAAATAAATGGTGTGGAATTCAATAGCTTAGCTATTTAATTATCAGGGTTCCTTGAAGATAATGTTAAGTATTGTTTCACATATATTTTGTTTCACGCACACAGGGACAGAGAAGTTATGTCTGTTGGGCATGATGAAAAAAGTTTGGAAGTCACTGAATGAAAGGTCTGATCACCTTATCTCAAAATATAAGCAATGCCTGGAAGAGGCACCACGGAGAGGCATAAAACCTAGGTTTGCATTCAGTCATTTATTCATATATATAACAAGTACTAAGAATTAGATTTTCCTTTTCACCATGGCCTAGTCTAAAAATCCTGGAGATAAAACAATGAACATTAAAGCTAAGGTCTCTAACCCCTTGGAGCTTGCATTCTAATTGGGAAGAGAGACCATAAACAAGTAAATGTGTGTCTCTATTAGTTAGAGAAGAGAGTCAAAGATTGATGAGATTGGGGTGGAAGCTAATTAAAATATATGATACCATTTTTAAAAAGTGGTTGAAAATGCTCATTAATCCGGAAACTATCTAATTGTTACCAAACAATGTCACCCCGTTAAATTTAACAATAAAGAAAAAAAAATGCTCATTAAAATTTCATACCTAACTCCTGACGTGAGAATATAGAAAAAAATAAGAGAAAATGTGCAAGTGGCTTATGTTATTATGACAACTATCGAAAAGCTAAAGAGGAATATTTATTTAAATATCTTATATCAAATATTAAATTTAAAATATTCAAAGTAGTGTTGTCTAAGATGCTAATAAATATAGTGTGCTCATAAGGTATTATAGATTCATAGTGAAATAATTCAGCTAAGAACAGTAAAGGACATTACATATAACCAGTATATTCTTGATTATTTTTAAGGTCAGTAAATATTCAAAATTAATAATAAAACCAAAAATAGTAGGCACTCCAACCTAACCAATTATTCTGAACCTGATTTTAAATATTACCTAATAAATAATACTTACAAATTAGATTGATTGTATCAACTAAGACACATGTATACAGAATAGGTGCTTAATAAAAATATCTTGAGAGAGTGGGAAATGTCTGATATAAAGGTAAAATATGATTATTTCAACTTATTTTTCACATAGATCTCAGACTAACCAAAACATTGAATTTGCCACTACATTTTAAAAGCCTGTAGGTCAGTTAGAAGAACATGAACCAACAAAATACAATCAGATGTATAAATATTTATTACTATTCAGAATAATGTAAATCAACTATTCTATATTTTGCCATTGTTCCATGACATTCATATAACTCTAAAAGGTAACTTTATTGTTTAGAGTTTTTTTTTTTAAGTGCAACTTATAATATGTTGATTTAAAACGGCATCTATCCCAAACAATCATCCAGCTGCAATAATTTGATAAAAAGGTAGGTTAGGATGTAACACTATTTTTAAATTTTATTTTTTTAAGATTTTATTGATTTTTGACAGAGAGAAACAGAGGCAGAGAGAGGTAGAAAGAGACAGAGAGAAGGGGAAGGGCCCAGAGCAGTCTCCATAGTTGACAGCATTAGTTTTCCATATAGTTTCACTCCACAGGCGGGCACAGGGCTGCGCAGGGCAGGAACTGGGCTGGGAGCCTCCCACATAGGTCCCGGCAAGAACTGAACTGGGGGCACACCCCAGTTCAGCATGTGGGTCCGCCTGGGCCGGGGCCGGGATTCGATCCTGGGTCCCCGGGGGCTCAAAGCAAGCGCTTAACCCACTGAGCCATCCCAGCTTCCCATAACACTATTTTTATCATACGTTTTTCTTACACTAGGCTAGTAGGACATAAGAATGGTGCTTTTCATTAAAATTTCAAATATGCTCGGCTTCTTTCCTTAACTCGTAAAAGTTGTGGTGAAAAAGGAATGAAACATGGTCTATCTTGAAGCCTCCTCTTTTATGCAAGTGACACATACCAGAGTCCCCTGCCCCCTTTTAAAGTGAACATCAACCATCCCATAACTCATTGCAAGAACTTTTTCTTGACTCTAGCATTCATGTTGTGAAGCCTACTTCATTAAAAGAGGACATCCTTCTGTTTTCATACCCTCCTTGGTAGATCTCAGAAAAACCGTTACATGACACCCTAATTTCTGCTTTGTCACTTGACTATTAAGTTTGGTTCATATTGACCTTTCACAGAACTTAGATCTCATCCTATAAAATGGGAGCGTTATACTACATTGTTTTCAAGATTTATACTAGATTGTCTTCAAGATGAGTAAGACCAGGTGTGTTCAATTTACGCTACACTGTATTATTTACTCTGTTTATATGTGTATATGCAATGATCACATCTTATCTAGGGTCCTACATAACAATGCCAAATACAATTTATCCAGCTATTGTGCTGACACATTTTCAACAGTAATTTCCAGATTTGAACTTCTACAATTGGTTGTGAGACTGTCAGTTTGATAACAGGTCCAATCAGTCAATCAGATAGTCCGTTCTGTCAAGCATTAGCTTTCATTTACTTCATTGAATTAACCAGTGATTCAGCTCAATAGAATGAGTCATTAAGTTGTATCTATCATGTAAAAGAATCCCTATATCTAGACTTCTTCTTTAACTTAGTCATATTATTTATTTCCATTTATTCTTCCTTGAGCTGCAGTATCTAAATTTGAAGATGAATATGATGCCTATATGGCAGAATTTCTTCCTTAATTGATCTGGGATGTCTGCCAGTCTCCTTAGAATGCTGCACTTTTATCTTTATAAGATTGGCTTATATCCAGTGACTTGTCATACTTTGAGCTCTCTTAACTTGCTCATTCTTCAGCAAAAAATATTGGTATTCAGGACTTCAAATATTACTTTCCTTGAATGAGAGTTTTATTTCATTCAAGAAAATCTTTTCTTATATCTGTTGGAATTCCATATTACGCATTTATTTTTCCTTTTTTGTCAAGCCAGTATTGAAGTTGTTAGTAAGAAAATATATAAAGCTTAAGTATTTAACGCTTATTAATGAGTATATTCTTTATCTCCTCAACTGAAACAATCCATCTGATGTGTATTCTCCTCCATCAAGTTGTTACTTTTAAAAGTTTGAGACTGAGGTCATCTTTTGTGTTCTAAAATCTAGGTTATTTTTTTCAGAATTTCCTCCTTATATTTTGTCTACTAAAGAAATTAAAATTGTACTTCAGAAGAAAAATAAGTTTTGAAAGTATTGTGCAAAATGAATATTATAGGTTACTTTGAATAAGCTATCTTGTAGGGAAATAATAGTCACATTATTAGATACTGACCCTGATTCTTCTCTTAGTTTTTCTTTCTTTCTTTCTTCTTTCCTTTCCTTTCCCCTTCCTTCCTTCCTTCCTTCCTTCCTTCCTTCCTTTCTTCTTTCTTTCTTTTTTTTCTTTCTTTCAAGACCACAAGGAAAATGTTTACTGAGTAAAAGACTGGAAAAGTCCCTCATTTGAAAAAATTTAAATTTCAAAAGGGAGACTGTTTTGATAAAGGGTAGTCAACATTCACTTGTTTCATCAATATAATCTTAAGAATACTTTTCAGTGTTATACACTGATTGACTAATTAAAGAATCCTAAAGTGTAATATAATGTGGCATATTTGAAAGGTCATGGCATGTATTTCATGATTATATTCTTTATATTTGAGCATAAGCCACTTACAAAGCTATGAAAAGCCACCTCTAGTTTAAACTGCTTGTTGGACATTTCTGATTTACAATCGGCTGGAGTGCAACTCTACACCTTTCAGGAAGCTTTGAAAGAATAAGCAAGCTTATTGACTTTATGTAGAACAATCAATGAAATGCAATCTCAAGAATGGACTGCACAAGGTGAAAAACAATAAAAAACGGATGTTGGAAACCATAGGAAAGAAGTAGGTTGTTTCAAAAAAATGCAGGCAAGAAAAAAAAACACAAAACTGTTCAATTTATAATTCCTTAAATGGCTTAACTTTAAAATCTGTCTGGGAACTATATATATATATATATGTAGAAATACTAATATGCATACTGATGAAGCCACAAGAACAGTGAAGTATCTATTTGGCAATTATGTTTTAAGAATTACGAAGGTAAAGGCTTGTGGTATGTTGGAGTGAAGAAAGAGTTAGGGTAGAAGTGAAGGGTGCAAAGAGACACAAACATTGTTTTCAAGTACTTGAAGATTTAAAGATCTACTGAATGGAAGAATAAATAAACTATTCTTTCTCTATCGTGCATACATAATGCACTTATTAGGAAGCACGTTCTCTTTAATCCATTGTTTTAAACATGCTAATTTGACCTGTTTAAGAGTGGAATAAATTGTATTTTAGGGCAGAAGTTTTTTTTCTTTCTTTCTTTCTTTTTAATTACAAAAAGCATTATCATGGGGACTGCATAAATATCAGTTATGAGAATGAAGCTGCTTTATTAAGAAGTTTTGAAAGGCCTTAAACGTTTTTTATCTCCAACACTAGGATTTTATAATTCTATGATCATATCTCCCCTAAGATTATTTTGTTTTAAACAGTAATTCTATCATCTACAGCACAGCCGGGCATTTTTAATAGTTCTATTTCAGATACTTTTCAAATGCTTTTAGTTACAAGTATTGTCTAGACCCCCGTTAGGGCACAGCAGTATTCTTACTATGGTTCTAGGGGATAGATGAGGACGATTTTATACTGAGAATAAAAAAATAGGTAAGTTAATTATCTTCATCTGGCTACTGTCATGCACAGTGCTATGACTACAAATATACTTCCCCCTAATGCATTAGAGTTGATGTCATTGTGTTTCCAGCACCGTATTAACATTAACAAGCTTGGGAATGTTGTTGAATTCACTCGTTTAAAGCCAAATGTAACTGCAGAAAATATAAAAGCACTAAGGCTGATAAAATCTGATATAAGATTTTTCATGTTGTTTCAGAAATAACTTATTCAGCACCTTGAAGGAACTGTAACGAAACTGAGGAGCAATTTCTGAACAACCAAACTTGGTGTTCCCAAGAGTATTCTGGAATGTCTGTGTGCTTTGTTAGGTGAGACACCTTTAGGTACCAATTTAGAGACAGCTTGGTCTTACTTTGTGCATAATTTTGAACAGCTTGAATATCTGGTTTCTCTGTTAAGTAGCAAACTGGAGGGTGGAATATCAAGAATAATCAAAGACAATTGAGAGTAAAGAAAGATGAAAAAATAACTGTTTAAAAAGAAGAACCTAAAATTCAACACGGCAGTCTGTGGTTATTTTTCTATGCTTTTAAAGAGCCTCATATATCTTTTTGGGGTCATGGATAATTGTATGTATAGAAAGCTTCATTAATTTAAACATATAGTAATGGCGCTTCATTAACATAAAATTAAAAAATTTTTCTTGGGTATATTCTATGTAATATGGTAAAGTTTTACAGTGTCCATATAGCAATTTACTTTAAAAACAATTGAAAATTAATAATGAGACCTATATCTATGCATATATATGGTAACTCCAGTTTAATCTCAAGCAATATTTGATTAGCATTAATAAAAAGAAAATCTTTGCGAGAAATTAACACTGCAGAAGTTGAGTGCTTTATCCAAGTATGCACGTGAGAATTTTTGTTAATTTATATAAATAATACTAGGACTAATTTTTCATTAGTGAAATGAATAATGTCCTATATGTATATGTGGTTGGTTAGAAATATGAACCAGACTGCCTCTTCTTGAAAGAATGAGATATGAGATTTTGGCAAGGCCAGCAGTTGGATGGATGTGTTTGGCACAGAGCTCAGTCTTGACCAGTATTCCTCCCGGTGGTCTTGCATTCTCCCACTTCACAGAGTGTCTTGTCTCCTGACCCAGTTGCAAGGACAGCTACTCTGCCTGCCAGGAAGACATTGTGCTCACCTTAGAGTAAGTTTGACATGTGCTGGTTGAAGTGGGTGAGCAGACTTGAACTGTCCCCAGGTGCCACAGCCACTATAAAAACCAACTACTTGTTATTTACTTGTTTAATAATAATATTTATATGTTTGGAACATAGGTGCTTATATTAAAAGATAAAAATTAATAGAAAAGTTAGAGAGAGAACATTCAGCGTTCATTAATCTTAACTGCCAGAGGTGACAAATATTTGCCTCCCCAAACTTAGTATTTCCTTATGACCATATTGGCTCAGGTCAGTTTGCACCACAAACAGATGTTATGCAATTGTGTAACCACAGAGCATGATAGAAGGCAAATAATTCTGGGCATAATGACACATCTCCTTCTTTGATAATAGTAGGTAAGTATGGAGTTACCTGTAATAAAATCACATTCAATCTCTGATTTCTAGAAATTTATAGTGCCACATAACAAAGATACTACAAAGAAACCCTACAAATATTAACTACCTATAAGAGTCTTTTTTCCAAGGGGTGTTCCTTAAAGCACAAATCTTATAACTTATTCTATTTTAAAAGTTCTGTGATTAAATCATTTTGAAAAATGCTACATACTTTGCCCAGTCACAATATACATCAATATGTTACAAGCTCAGAGAAAGTTGTATTAAATTATCCTATTTAACTTACTTAAATGGAATTCTATGTTCCACACATGGAGAGGGACCCTAATAAACTACAGTATTGAAATATTTAAGAAGACTACCAGAAAGATGAGTAATGTGAAAATTCTGACGCAGTAGTATGGGAGACATTGTAGAATATGGTAGTGCTCCCTTATCTGCAGTTTCTAGTCATGGTTATCTGTGTTTAAGCATGGTCCAAAAATATGAAATGGAAAGTCTCAGAAATAAACAATTCATAATTTTTAAATGGCATGATATTCTGAGTGGCATGATATAATCTTGTGCCATCGTACTCCATTGCACCCAGGTTGTGAATCATCACCCCGTGAATACATGCTGTATACACAAACCATCTGCCAGCCACTTAGTACTCAGTTATCAATCAGATCGATTGTGGTATCACAGTGCTTGTGTTTCAGCAGCCTATATTTTATTTAATAACATTCACATAACTTTTACTACAGTATACTGTAATTGCTGTTTTTATTATTATTTATTGTTAATCTCTTACTGTGCCTAATTTAAGAATTAAACTTTGTTATAGGTATGTATGTATAGGAAAAAACATAGTATTTGTGAGGTTCAGTACGGTACTATTCATGATTTCAGTTATCCTCTGAGGGTCTTGGAATGTAACCCCACGGATAAGATGAGGACAAACAAACATATAAAAATGAACTTTTTGTACATAGCATTGTTATCTCAAATAGAAAAAACAAAAACTACTTGACAAGGAGTTTGGCAAGTAGTATACCATATATTATCAATTCTAAGATGCATTTCTTTTTCTCATTTGAAACAGTTTTAAAATTGGGATAAACCTTTTGCTTTTCTCAAACACTCTTGGCCAAGTGGCAATCATAACATGGTTGGCAGTCTTGATACTTCTGGTAGGGTTAAGAAAGCCCAAGCATCAAACCTTACAGGATGGAGTTGGTGGGTAAGGAGAAAACTTCAAAGACAGTAGTGGAGAACTTTGAATAAGCGTTGAATCATCAACACTCTTGATGGTCCAGAAAATAACATTATATTGAAAAACACAGGGTTTAGGGCTTAGACATTCTCAAAAAAAAAAAAAAAAATTATTCAGAAAAATTGGATTCTGATTTAGCAGTTGTTCCAGAAATAATAGATCTCAAAAATATGTACATTCTTTATTATTATTATTATTATTATTATTATTATTATATATGCCGTCTTTTATAAATCAGTAAGTTTAACTTTTTTTCCTTTTCAAAGGGAAAAAATGAAAGTCCTACAACATATAAAGGGAGTTAAACCAATGTATTTTGGTAATATTTTTATTTTTGCGCACTGGAGTAATTTTTAAAACTATGAATTTTAAAAACTATGAATTTTAAAAACATGAATCAGTTTGAAAGGGTTTTTGAATAAGCATAACATTTCTAAAGATAACTAAGCATTAACTAATTTAATTAGCAGTTTGACAGCTCCCCTCTCCCTTTCTCAAGGGTACCCAAAATAACAACATATCTTAAGACTCATCTTAGCCATATTTAACTATGTTAATTTTTCAATTGATGCTAGAACTTGAAAATACCCACACTGGCATCAGATTTCTCAAAACAATTCAGTCATTCATTTACTAAATAGTTTGTACTTTCAACCAGACAAACACATGTGTTCAAACTGACCATTTTCGAGGAAATCATTTTATCTAAAATAGCTAGAATGGTGAAATTTTGCATGAACTATGAATATGTACAAATTAATAACTTTTTTTTCAGTATGCTGGTTAACATGATAACAATGACAGTGAAAACAATAAGGTTGACATAAAAAGCATTAAAGAATTATTGCCTTATGAATCTGTAATTATCTAATAAAAGCCTGGCTAAAATTCTGATGCATGAGTTTCCTTTTAAAACCGGTGATGAGATTTTTGTCTACTCTTAAACAATAAATGACTGAAGTTGCTTCTAGATTTTTCATTTTGCCATTGTTCCTCATCACTCACTGTGGCTTGTGTTATAGTGCAGTAGATTTGATATTCAATAGTAGAAAAACTACAATCTCAAAAATACATACATTCTTTTATTTATTGCATATATTTCTGTTTTTATAAATCAGCAGCTCTAACTTTTTTCCTTCTCACAGGGAGTTATTAAAAATGAAAATCCTACCATATATTAAGGGCGTTAACACTTCCATGCAATCTGACTATAAAATCCATCTTCATCTCTAGAGAAGGTAATGAATGAATGTAAGTGCCTTCAGAAGCCAGTCTTTCAGCCCCCTCCCCCGCCACTTTCCCCCCTCCCCCACACTCTTCTAATAAAAATGCAGAGAACATTGTGAAGCTCAAGTTTTCTCTAAAGACAGCAGGGCTTTACAGAATATTACCTCACTGGATTGTTGGTGAATCATGAAGTAAGCAAGGCATTTATTTTGAGAATCATGAGCATTAAAACATTCATTGAAGATTAGAAATTGGTTCTGTCGAGGTGCTACTGTCTCTTTATGAGCAATGTCTGACTTAAGTCAGTCTCAGCAAGAACATAGTTAAGTTATAAAATATTCAATTATCAGAATTTTTTTCACTGTTTCTGGCTCCCCTCCCCTCCCATTCATGTCAGATAGCTTATCTTTAATCTTTATGATTAAAAGCAGCACAAAGATATCACAATACAAATGCAGATGTCAGTATCTTCTAAAATTTGCATTATATTTATTGTATCATTTATATGGCTACATCGACCCAACAAAAATTTAAGGGGATGTGCTTGGCACATATGTGCCTTTTCACTCTGCAAAGAATTTTGCCAGATTAATGAGCCAGTAATTTCATTTTGAAACAAAGAGTTATCCAAATTTTCCACTGATGTTGGATATAACTATTAACACTAGCTTATATGCCACATTTTTAGAAATGGGTTTGGAATTTGAGGTTTGTTTAACTGTTGAGAGACCTGAGGAAGAGGAATATATAGAGTGAGAGAAAGGAGCCATTTTTGAAGGCAAATGACATAAAAAACTATGCAGATAAAATCTTTCTTCCATTAGGAAAGCTTTAGATGTGCAAATATAGGATGAGTTTTATGATAGAAGTCTTAAGTGAAAGAACAAAGTTGGATGTATGCGATGTAAATCTTGGGAGAATAATGCATCACAGTTAGGATCTGTTAGTGTTTCATTGAGAAGCAATCTGATATGGTACTGATACAGGCGGGTAGAGCATAATTTCTGTGGGTGGGGGTGGGGAGTGGGGAAGCCCAGCACTGAGGACAGACTGAGAAGGATAAAAAGATGATTGCTAAATGTGATCTCTGGTTACTCACGGAAAGAATCCTTTCCTAGTCTGTGAAGTGGAGAAATAGCGTTATGTTAGAGGGTGACTGAATGAGGGCCGCTCACAGAGAAGGCACTAGAAAAGTGAAGGTTAGCATTTTAATAGTCGAAGAAGTCAATAGTCCAAACAATATTAGGGTAGAAAGCAGTACACTTTATTTTTGGTCACATAAAGGCTTTTGGCATATATTTACTTATGGGAAAAGAAATTGGAAAATATGCTGGAGAGAATTGGAGGAAATATTTGAAGTAAATCGGATTGTTTGCAGAGCCTCAGGAATTAAATATTTGTTCTTAAGTCATTCCACCAGCATTTACTGGATACCTGCTATGTATCTGGCACTGTTCTAGGTGCTAGTGATACAGAAATAAACAAAACACTCTAAGAATTAGCATTCCAATATGGGAAATACAGATAAAATATCTAGTAGGATAGAGGAAGAGCTAAGGGTAGAAACTAATGCAGGGAAGGTGATTTTGGAGTGCCAGTAAACAAGGGTGAGGAGGGGAGTGTTAAAATTTTAGACAGATTATTAAAAAAAAAAAAATGTCTTAGACAGATTATGGGCCAGGAAAGATTTCTCTGACAAAGAGGCTTTGTCAGTAAAAAGCGCAAGGAAGTGAGAGAACACGCCGCACGTGTATCTCAGGGAAGCACATTCCAGAGAGGAAATAGCAGAGAGCATTCTGACGTGTCCCAGGAACCGTGAGGAGACCAGTTCTGCCAGAGCAGAAGGAATAAGTGGGACCATTAAAGGGAAGTCATGGCCTTGTGGGTGGCAGATCATTGTAGCGTCTTGGTGGGGCATAGTATAGACTTAGTATTGGCTGTAACTCTGAGTGAGAGAAGTATTGGGTTTTGAGGAATGACATGTTCTTCTCTTTTTATTACATTTTTTGGGGTGGCATCAGTTAATAAAATTATACAGCTTTCAAGTGTACAATTGTGTAAAACATCACCTATGAGTATACATGGCACTGTGTGTTCACCTCCCAAAGTCAAACCCCCTTTTGTCACCATATATTTGATGCCTTTATCCTCTTCTACTACCCCCTTCCCCCTTCCCCTCCCGTAACCACTAAACTGTTGTCTGAATCTACGAGTTTTTGCTTGTTTGTATGCCTTGTTTGTTTTTTGCTTTCAGGTTTATATCCCACACAGGAGTAAAGCCGACTTCTGTCTGACTTATTTTGCTTAGCATGTGGATCTCAAGATGCATCTGTGTTGTTGCAAATGGCCGTAGTTCATATTTTTTATGGCTAAGAAATATTCCATTCTGTATATGTACCCCATCTTCTTTATCCAATCATCTGACTTTTATTTTAACAAGGCCACGCTAGCTGTTGTAGTAAGAACAGCTCCAAAAGGGAGGTAGGTGTGAAAGGAAGAAGATCAGCGAGGAAGCTTTCGATCATACAAGAGAGAAATAGTGGTGACTTGTACTAGAGAGGGAGAGTTGAGGGTGGTAAGACGTGTGCAGATAATAAATAAAATTTTGAGTAGAGCCAATGAATTTGTTAGTGGATTGTGTGCTGGGTAGAAGAGAAAGGGAAGAGTCTAACATAGTTTCCAAAATTTTGGCAACTGGGAAGATGGAAGGGACTGAAGAAGAAGCAGGTTCAAGGGAATATCAAGATCACAGTTTTGGGCATGAGAAGCTTGAGAGGCTTTTTTAGACAGCCTAGAAGTGAAGTCAAATAGACGACGATATAGAAGCCATGAGATGGATAAAATTACTTAGGGAGTGATTTTGATGGAAAGCAGAAAACATCCAAGGACTGAGCCTTGTGAATATCAACATCGAGAGGTTGCCGAGATAAGGAAGGACCGACAAAGGCTACTGAGCAGGACTGGCCAAAAGGTGACAGAAAAAGCAGGCAAGTATGTGTTCCAGAAGCCACGTTAAGAAGCTAATTCACATGAATGATATGAATTACAGGAGCCAAGGAGCAATAAATTAGCTTCAAAATGAAGCAACTAAGTATATTTATCAATGAAAAACAACGGAGGGAAGGATGAGGAACCAGCTGAGGGCCCTGTCAGGAGGAATTAACGAGAAAGAACAGGGGACCTGTAGCAGTTCCTGGAAATGTACTAGGAATGCTCATCTGCCCTGAGTCACCTGAGATGTTCGTTAAAACTTGCAGACTTCTGGGGATGGCAGGATAGCTCAGTGATTGAGAGCTTGCCTCGCAATTGTGAGATCCGGGGTTCAATTTTCCAGCCCTAGCCTTTCAAAACCCATGTGCTGAACTGCAGCACAATTGCTAATTGCTGGGATGGTGGGGAAGGTACTCACCTCCCATGAGGGAGGTGCCCAGTTTGCTTTCTACCCTACACAGACCCACATCCACTGGTGTGGAGAAAAACCATGTCACAACTATAGAGACTGTTCTGGGCTCACCTCCGCTTTCTCTCTCACCTTCTCTCAAAACCATAAAATAAATCTTAAAAAACAAAACAAAACACAAAAAACAATGCTGACTCTGAGTTAGCAGTTTTCATGGCAGACTGGGGATTAGTATTTTCAGAAAGCTCCACAGGTGGTTCTTACACATATCTCTAGGGTTAAAAAAAATTAAAATTGGAAAGCTGATTCTCAGGAATAGTTCAAAGAGTTATGTATACATGTGCAAGTGTAGATTGTGAATAAGGAGATGGAGTCACCAGTCTGTGGCCCCCACACTCATGATCTATATTTTCATCCAAGAACAGGATTAGATTATGGCCATGCAGAGAAGAAAGGTATTGCTTTACCTTCAAACTTCATATCCCTTTCCACCAAATGTATTAGAAAGCTGAAATTGACAGCATTTGCTTTTCCATTTCACTTCATGCTCTGTGGGGGAGGAATAGAACATTGATATTTGCCAGGCCTCCTGTGGGTTTGCCTCTGCCTCTCAGGCACACTTAGACAAGTGCATAGAAGATATTGTTACATTGCTCATTATTCCACTGATTCAGTGATTTTGCAGGTCAGAATGTACCCTTCCTCTACACATGCGCGCGTGCGCGCACATGCACACACACACACACACACACACACACACACACAATCTGCTATTCAGGCAGCAGCTACAAAACCCTATGTTGGGTTTGTGAAAATCCGTTTCAAGGACTCATTAGCAATTTCAGTTGCTCATGTGTCACAGCAAGTTTTTACCCTCTCCTTTGGGGTCCCAGGAGCTCTCCACCGTTACAGGGTTGCTCAAGTATTGAGTGTCCACGAGATGCTCAGCTCTGCAGAAGCATCACTGAAAACTGTGAAATGGGTTCCCAGTTCAGTGAACTCTAAGTACATTTAGGAAAATGGACAGGACGGGAAGGGGGAGGGTAGTGGACATACTCAAAAGTCAGAAATATGGGAAGAGCCTCTGATAGTCATTTCATGCCTTCTCTACTCCAAATTCTGTTCCCTGTGTTTTACATTCATTGTCTCATTTTATCTTTTCAGTTCTATTAGGTAGAATAGATGAAGAAATTGAAGTTCATTTACTCCAAGTTAATAAGTGACAAATTAGAATTATGTATATTGGTCTGTCAGGTGGAAACTTTTGTTTCTTCACTGTGCCACCCAAGCTTTTTTGGAATTCAACATGAGTACTGGGATTGCTAAATTGTACCACGAATCATGCATTACAATTATGTATGCTATACCATTCAGCTGCTAGCGTCTCAAGCATGTGGAAAATGTCTATGAGACATATCATGGCAGAAACAACTATGGTGAATGATTAATCTAGATCAAGTGTGTCCATCCTTCAGCCTGTGGGCCCCATGTGGGGCAGGATGGCTTTGAATGCAGCTGAACACAAATTGGTAAACTTTCTTAAAATGTTCTAAGATTATTTTGTGATTTTTTTTTTTTCATTTTAGCTCATCAGCTATCATTAGTGTTATTGTAATTTATGTGTGGCCCAAGACAATTCTCCTTCCAATGTGGCTCAGGGAAGCGAAAAGGTTGGACAGCCTGATCTAGTTTCTTAAGGTACAAGAATAACCTCCTGTATATAAAGAATTTCAAAACACAAAACCACAGGAAAAGGAGAGGTACACTGTCTATACACATATACTTTCTCTAACTTAACATCTTTAGGCATCTTATCTGACCCCTACCCCTCCTTCTAGGTTCTAGATCACTTAGTCTTTTTCTAAGGAATGGATAGCTTCTAGTTATGCTGCTCTAATTTCCTCCCCTGGCTGAACTTACTCTCATAAAAATGGATATTCTGAAGGGTTATTAGCCAGCTCACTGTATCTCTATGTTCAGTGATTGTTTTCTTTCTTCTTTGCACGTAGTTCTGTTCACAAATGGTTTCATTAGCAATTGAAGGTCTTTTTGTCATCCTCATCTCTAACTAGAGGGAGATTTTTTTCCCTACACAACAGAGCTTTCTCACAGCTGTAGGTTTCTTCTTCTTCCCCTTTTGTGGAACACTGGTATCACTACTGTTATGTTTGAGAAGGTGTTCTAAGGTACAGGAAAATAGACTGAGAAGTAAATGATAGAGGTTTTAGTCTAATTCCTGCCATTAACTTATCATTGAATCCTTGGTGGATCATTAATCTTTCCTGAGTCTCATTTTTTCTTTAAAACAATGTGTTTTGACTGAGTGGTATCAATAGTCCCTTCCTGAGCTAACATCTCATTATTCTGTGATGATTCTTTTCAAAAATACATCCAAAGCACTATGCATTTCTCCTCCCTGTCTACAGCCAAAAAAAAAGGTGTACATACAATTCACGACTTGAATAATCCATCACAGGCCATTTTTATAAAAACCAAAAAGTGTTTGGATACAAATTTCACTTTTGTAATCATGCTTGTTTTTCAGACTGTAAAAGTGACATATTATCATTGCACGAAACTTGGAAAATAGAACTTATAAAGAGGAAAATCAAAGTCACACAATTCCTCAATACAGTGATAATCACTGGTTACATTACAATGTTCTTGCTTGCCTTTGTGTTTCCAATAAAATTGGGGCCATTATTTTGTTTACTGCTTTTTTTCCTTTCCACATATTATTATGAATATTTTATGTCTCATTAAGTAGCCTTTGAAAGTATCATTGTATTTCTGCATAACATTCCATATTATCATTGTGCCATACTAATGCAATAATCTCTTATAGTTGTAGATTAGTTTGTGTTCAATGTTGCATTATTTTTGAATAATAATGTATGAATGTCTGTGTACGTATTTATGTTGAATAATTCAATCAACATAAATTCTTAGAATCTCATCAACATATATTACCTGGTCAAATATCATAATAAATATGTATTAGCCTCTAGATGCAGCTATCAAATTGCTCTTTGGTAAAGCAGTATACATTTTTACTCTTCTAAGAGGTTTGAAAATGTCTATGCCTCACTCTTCTCTCCAACAATGTGCATTATCATTAAGTCCTTGCCAATTCAATGGGTAAAATTTGTTCTCATTATAATCTGATCTACGCATACGAGTATGCCATTATTAGTGAGGTTATGTTGAAAATACATTTATTGCTTCAGTTGTTCCACATGATCTGGACCTTTTCCATTTCCACTCACTTTTCCTATATTATTCTACTCTAGTCACAGGGACCTTCTTGTTAGATGCTAAATCTGTTTTCATCTCAGAGACCTTGAGTATGCTGTTGGTTTTCTCTACCTGCGTTTTATTGCTGTCTCCAAATCTTGCAAAGATTACTCTCTCATTTTATTCTGTTCTCTTCAAATGTTACCTCCTCAGGGAAGCTTCCCATGCCCCCACCCCATCCCAAAATCCTTTCCCCTCATTACAACTACTTTCTCTACATTCCTGTAATATTTGTTTGCCAACTGAAATTATGTTGTTTCTTTATGTCATTGCCTCCTGTTTACTGTTTTGCTGCTCACCTTCTCAATAGAGTACACACATTCTATGAGGAGAGCGACTACCTCTTGCATTCTGGTATTAATCCTCAGTACTTAGAATGCTGTCTAACATGTACTAGTTGCTTAATCAACATTCGTACAATGAATTATCTGAGTTGGACATTTACCCATCTGTCTTAATTAGGTCTGGCTTCCATGATGAGTAATACCAGAAATGGGGAGGCTTACAAATAACAAAAGTTTATTTTCAGTTTTGGAGGCTGGGAAGTCCAAGATCAAGCTGTTGATAAATGGTCTGATAAGTATCCTTTTCTGGTTCAAATACAACTGTCTTCTCATTGTGCCTACACTAGCAGAACGGATGATGAGAGAGCAACAGGATCTCTTTTATAAGGGCACTAATCCCATTTATGAAGGATTTCTAATAATCTCCCAAAGCCTCCACCTCATAATACCATCAATTAGGTCTTATGATCTCAAAAAATGGGACCATATTTTTTTAGGGAGACAAAAATATACAGTCCATCATACCATCTTTCTATTTGGATGTTTTTCTTTTTTTTTTATAAAGAAGACTGTAATAGAATAAGACCATTGAAATTATTCCTTTGTCTGAGATATATATATATAATATTTATATATCAAATATATATATATAGTTTTTTTATATATATATATATATATATATATATATATATATATAATGTGTCAAAGGAATATATATGTGTGTGTATATATATATGTATATATATGTATGTGTATATATATATATATACACACACACATGCACATACACACACATACACACACATATATCTCATATTTTTCTAATTCGTTTTTGCCTTTTGCGGGGTATGCATAGAGGAATTGGACATTTTAGCAAAAAAAAATTCAGATAGTCTTGTTTGTTAAACTTTATATTTATGGCTCCCTTCTATAATATTATGATCAGAAAGTCTTTCTGCAGCCCAATAACTAATAGAGATGCACCTATTATTTCTTCTAGTTTATTTTTTATTACTTAATTCTCAAATTCTGAAATTTATTTTGATGTACGTTATTTGTCTTACTTCCTTTCTGTACATTGAATTTTCATCAACTGGGGCCCAATGTAGAATTTCTTGCTGTGAACATGTGCCTGGGGAATCAGAGGAAAGTACTGCAGCTGGAAATGTCTTTGTCTTAAGCTGAGCAGGTCTGCTATGAATTACAGACATGTTCCCTTCTCACTGGTAACCACTGGAGCCATTCTAATAGTTATGCAAGGACAGTAGTTCCCTTCAACATATTATTTGAAAAGCACTGAAAACCTATTTTTAAAATATGGCTGCTGTTCTTGGGAAAATGTTTGAATATCATTCCTTCTACCTAAATGTAATCTAGTCCATGTTACTTGGTTTGCATATATTATCTCACTTCCCTCAAGAACAATAGCCACATTTTCCTGACACTTTAAGAAGTTAAATAACATTCCTAAGGTTGTATAGATAGTAAGTGGTAGAACTGTGGTATATTTGATATCAAAGCCAATGTTAAAAATTTCGATTGGAATGTGTGGGTGATGAATGTAAGCCATTACTGAACCAAGTCTATCATAAAGCTTGTTTTGCTGCATATTCACAGAAACTTATTACATGTATTTGACAGACATAGTGATTAACATTTAGAAAGTTACCCGAAGTCATACAACTATTTTGCTACACTGCTTCTAATAGCACTGTCTCAAAATGCCCTACCTTTTGGGTAAAAGTACTTTTTGTTAAAGATCTGTATAAAGGCTAACCCTCTTAACATTGAGACCCCAAAATTAATGATGGCTCAAACTCAATTAGGGTGCTTCAACAAAAACTCAATATATCTAAAAAATAATCACCCATTCTACAAAATTGAACAATAAAAATAATAGGACTTCTGGTAAAAACAGAGTCAGAGAAGACTCTTCAAAACCTATGAAGCTTTGTAACTAGAACACTAAAAGACAAGGAAAAACAAAACAAAACAAAACACTAGTACATTTTAAAAGCACTGTTCACAAATACAGATGTTTCTTGACTTAACAATGTAGTAATATTCTCATAACCTCATCATAAATTGAAAATGCATTTAACTTATGTAACCTAGCAAACCTCAGAGTTTAACCTGACCTACCTTGAATATGCTTAAAACACAATATCCCAAAACGCTGACTACAAGGACATTGTAATATCAGTTGTTAACATTCAAGATTGCATGCTTGCTTGAGAGCTGCAACTCACTGCTACTGCCCAGCATCATAAGAGCACATTGTACTGTGTATGGCTAAGCTGGGAAAAGATCAAAATTAAAAATTCAAAGTATGGTTCGTACTAAATGCGCTTCACATTTTTACTGTCATAAAATTGAAAAATCACAGGTCGATTTCCTTAAGTCAGGGACCGTTTGTATATGATACTCTGAAAGGGCAAAAACATGGAGACAATAGAAATATCAATGATTGCCAGAGGTTAGGATGGAAAGAGAAATGAGTAGGTGGAACACAAGAATTTTTAGGGCAGTGAAGGCCTTCTGTATGATACTATAATTATGGATACATGTCATCGTATATTTGTCAGAAACCACAGAATCAACCCAAGAGTGAACCATTGTGTCAACTGTGGACTTCGATGATAATGATTTGTCATGGAAGCCTCATCAATGGTGACACATGTGCCAATCAGATGGCGATGATGATAGTCAGGGAGGCTGTGTGGGGGAAGAGTAAGTGGTATATGGCAACTCCATAATTTCTACTCACTTTTGCCATAAATCTAAAACTGTCCTAAAAAATTAAGTGTCTTTAAAAAAAAAAAGACATGTTAAATTCTTATTAAGCAAGAAAATTCTTGGAAGTTGCCTTTTAAAAACTAGAACAAAGGGTGATGGAAGAGGACAAGGATTAATTGAGCTTTGGCATTACGGAGACATTTACCAGAGAAGACCATTCAAAGTGTGAGGTGCAGAACAAGTGACCCCACTCAGAACAAACACGAAGGACATGGGAATCCAAATTGCTCCATGACTCGTTCTATTCAGCCATATTAGTACAGTCGGTGCTCTGAAGCTGTTATTTCATGGCATGAACCATTACCATGCTTGGAAACATCACATACAAAGTCACACCACCTATGCAAGATTCTGAATAATTTTCCCGGTTAGCAATCTTATATGAACCAACTGTAGAAATTGTAGCAGAACAAACCTGAGATGCCTGTTTCTTCCTCAGCTAGAAGTATTATTCTAGTGAACAGGTTAGTGGGTGGTCCTCTACCCGGTTTCTTTTTCAGGAGCAGACTTATAGATGTTTCCAAGAATGCCTTGGGGCAGTCTCCGTCTCAACCCATCAGGAGGAGAAAGAGCTCTGAGAATACTTCATAACTCTTTTTTTCTGGGCTAGTCTTTGAAGAGGAGCTTATTACTTCTTCTCACATTTTGTTATCTGGAATTTGGTCTTATGGCCACACATAATGAGATGGAGCCCGAGAAATGTGGTCATGTGCCCAGGAAGATGTACCCACGTGCCCAGGAAGATGAAGAAAATGTGGATTTGATGGGCTAGTGGTAATAGTTTGCACCACAAAGTTATAATCAAAACCTGATTCTGCAAAGCCTAATTTTGTGTGGCTGCTACCAGCCAGAGGACTGGACTTGTAGCCTTGTAAATTTAGGCTGTTTTTAAAGGGTCTATTGTAGCACCACTTGTGTAAGAAACAAATATTGGTGAGTTTAAGGACTCATGTTGGAAGGGTCCATCATTGACGTTTCCACTGTATACTGAAAGCAAAAACTTAATGCATATTGTAGAAAAAAATTATGTGCTTACAGTTACCATCTATTGTTCTTAAAACTATGGGGGAAGCCAGATGGCTCAGTGGGTTAGGGGCTCACTTTGGCTGGAGACCGAGGATCAAATCCCGGCTCCGGTCCATGTGGACCCATATGCTGAACTGGGGAGTTCCCCCAGTTCAGTTCTCTCTCTGTCTCTGTATCTCTCTATCTCTCTCTCTCTGTCAAAAAAAAAAAAAAAGATTAAAACCATGTATTCTACTATCTTAATTTTAGTACTGTGATGTGAGAGGTGAGATGACATGACTGATAGAAAGAGCATGCCATTAGCTCAAAGAAAGTAGGATTCAAATTCTGACTCCATCATATTTCACCTGTGTGATATGGGACGAATGAATTGACTATCTTGAGCCTACACCTTCTCATCTATAAAAATTGAGATGGTAACACCTACACCATAGGGCTGTTATGAAAATCAAAGGGAGTCATCCTTATAAAAACTCAATAGGAATCAAAACAAATGAGGTTTTTAATTCATCATGCGCCAGTTAGCATTCCTGCGATCTTGGACAAATGATCTAATTTCTATAAGCTTTAGTTTCCTCCCTCACAAACAGGAATAATAATAATGTGGTATACTAGCTCTTAAAATGGATGTAATAATGTGCATGGTGCTTTCACCTATTTAACAAATATTTATTGGTTGCTTATGATGTGACTACTGTTCTGGGTGTTTGGGAGGCAGCACTGAAAAGGACAATGTCCACATCCTCCATG